>CAXIVR010000003.1:82764712-82854712 GCA_964035755.1 Teleogryllus oceanicus | reverse complement strand
CAAAGCTTCAACTAGAGCCAGATGGACAGGGGTTTCTTCAATTTCGAAAAAACAGGCGGACAGACGGACAGACGGACAGACGGACAGACGGACAGACGGACAGACGGACAGACGGACAGACGGACAGACGGACAGACGGACAGACGGACGGACGGACGGATGGACGGACGAACCAACGGGTGGACACACGGACGGACGAACGGGCGGACAGACGTACGGGCGGACGTTTCTCTTTCAATTGTTTTTCGGCATCAAAGATCCCCAAAATAGGGATTCTGGCTACAGCACGTGTTAGAGGATTTTTTTTCTTAATTTATCAACTGGATTTATCCACTTTTTCGTTGACACGACCCGGTAATGAATTTTTTGTGCCGAAAATCCGCGGGTTTTTCGCTTAGCTTTTTTCGCTTAGCATCACTTTCTCTGTACCACGTATATTACTCCGTATATACGTGCGTATACGAGAAAGGAAAAGAATGAATAAGAGGAATAATAACGATGCCTCTAGCTTTGGTTTATGCTACGTGCAATACGCCAACATCTCCGGCTTTTTACACGTCTAGCGCCAAGGCGCTAGTGCCTTTCACTTAGTGTTTAGTATTTATTTATTTACTCATAAACGGTCAGAAACTGTATGTGACGTATGGCGGACAAAATCATCTGCGCACGCTTTCTTGAGTTTCAGAGTCCCTTCCCAACAATTTAACTATTAATAGTTGAAAGATGAAAAAATAATAGTAATAATAATAAATTTCAAAAAGCAAGAGATTAACATTTCAAAAAGTATATATTTTTTTGCCGAATTGTAGAAAATTTATTTTTAACGGTAAACGAACGAACATATTTGATTTTTCTGTATTGTTAACAAAATAGAAACTCACCCTTAGCTCAACAAAACGTGCGCATAGAGTAAGTTACATTTACGTCCAGAAGCAAATCAAGGGGCCATCTCAGCATTTGCGCAATGGATCAGGGAAACTGGACAAAAACCCGATCGAGGTGGGGGTCATTGACCCGGAAGCTGAAGAACATTACTTGTGACAGGCATTTAAGTCTTTTTTAAAATTAAAAAGCGTCAGCGCTAGAATGGTCCCTCACCTCTCGACGCGCCGGGTTCCTTCCCTCGGCGGGAACCATGGCTCACTGTCTTCCAACTCAGTCGCGTGAGAGGCACTGGGCGCACAGGTCGGCGCCTTCTCAGGTGCCTGGCGGTGGCGAATCGAGAATAGGAAAACCGCGTTGGCGTTCGAACCTCTCGGTAGCAGTGTTCAGTCGCCTGTGGGGAGCCATGCGCGCCTTCACCCACCCTTTCGAGTAAAGTGCCGGTCCCCGAAACGAGCCTGTTTCGGAATGGTTTCTGCTTGTGTGGAAGCCCTGTGAAGTCCCGAGGTAATGGTACTGAACTCAGCTCCTTTCGAAGCAAGCTCGAAATTTACGCGACAATTCCGACGTCAGTTTGCATTAGATATAGGAGAATCCAGCGACGACTTGTAATAAAGTGAGGGTGGACCTCGTCCAGTCCAAACAGAACGTTTGCAACTGAGGTTCACTTGAACGAAAAAAAAGAAGCTTCAACTACATCGATAATATATCTAGAAGTTTGTGCTGTTTGTGTGAGCGGATTCTGGTCAAATTGTGTGAGCTGTACTACCATTTTCGCAAGGAACAAAGGCGTCTGTCAGTAGCCCCTGAAGGAAGCGATGCCGATGGGAAACCGTGGCGTAGCGTGCGCGACTAAATGGGTCGTCTCCCTTAGACGGAATGCGTCCAATCACGCGTCTAGTTCATCCGCAAATGATCTTGTTCATCCACAGCCGAGAGCGCTTCTTTGCATCGTGCGGCTCCTGGCACGGCAACCCGCCGACCGGGTGACGTCACTCATTTGGGCGCCGCCTGAGAGCTGATATCGATCAACAAACAGAATAGTCGAATGAAAATTATGCCAATGCTTAATTATGTTGATGAAGATCCTCGATAAATTTTAATTATGATCGCTGAATTACCATAAGCTTGTCCTAATCTTCGGTATGTTTGTAAATACTTGATTTAATCATAGTACGTTAGATAACTTTAGTATCGAGTTATGTAACAAGGAAATTGTAAACCCATCAGTCAATATTTTAGAACAGGAGTCAAATAATAAAGTAACAAATTTAAAAACCCAATTTCCCCTTTTGTAATAATTATATATATAAATAATTATTGTGCCACGGCGCCCAGAAGAGGGAGTGGTTTATTTAGCTAACTCACCGTTACGGCCGCTGTCTGTCTCTAAGGATTTCGAAGAACGTCGCGGCCCACCCAGTAAGTTTTTTTTAGACCAAGTGCTGTACGAGGTACGAGTATAGAGTTAATGTAGTTATTAAGTGATCACAGCAAACTCGCTGTTTGAAAATTTTCTAACTCTTCCTCTCAGATAAGATGTCCTGACCGATTGGTGGAGTATTTAGTATGGCGTATGAAGCTCTGGCCAAACACACAGCCTTTTTCAAAATTTTAACAGATGCTTGTAGAACTTTTGGGTAAGGAGAGGGGAGAAAACAGACCTGGGGCTAGCTCGCTAGTGCCGGTCACAGGAGACGCTCTCGGGCATCAGATGCGTTCGGGCGGGTGCTCGATAGAGAATCGGTCGGGCTGTTGCCCACGAAGTTAGTTGACCAGAGAGAGACGGACGAGTGCCCGTGTGTCTTGTAGGGACTATTGCCCATAATGTTTTCAGTTTGTTAGTAATTTAATTTTTAGAAAAGTTCGTTTAGTTAACCTTGGAACACTCTGCTATGCGCCAATGTAATTATTCTCTCTACCCGGTCGCACTAGTATTGCACGTTTTTCTTAATTACATGGGGTAATTTGGATTAAATCGGGAAAGTTATTAATCGATAAATATCACGCGGATCGTCTCACAACTGGAAGCTGAGCTGTCGCGGCCTCGTTACGTCACGGCTGTCGAGTTAGAGGCCGGAGGGCGACCAACGGCCACCGCCAACAAAAAAAAATGGTGATATCAATTAAGCGCAAAACCACGGTCTTCAGCAACGCCCCTTTGGCAATATTAATAAAAAACTCTTGTTTGATTAAAATTGAAACAATTCTCAGGAAGCATTGGCCGCGCATTGGCCTCTTCCTAATTAATGTTCATCTTCAATTTTTTTATTTGCTTTAATCTTAATTTATAAAATTTTATTGTATTGATTTTTGTACTTAGAATTAAGGGTTAGGGAAGGGAAAGTAGTCTTGCTGAGCTCATGCACAGTCTGTTAGTAAACATTTTTAGTAATTTGGGTAATTCTATTCTAATTTTTTTATTTTGATTAAATTTCATGTTCTTTTATAATCTTTTCTTCTCATTTCGAAGAGTAGCTACATCCATCCACCACCCCTATTTCAGGCTTTCTCCGCCTCCTGAGCTAGCCGGCACCTTGACTCAGGTATAAGAGGGGAGCATATGAATATACGTTTTCATTGATACAAATATGCCTTAATAGTTAATTATAAGTCACTACCTTTATTGATGTTCCAGGCACGACAATTGCTGTGATCATTAGTCTCGTTTGTGTATTGAATGTTTTACTTTCTTGTATACGTAGAAATAATAGAGTAATATACGTAATATACAGAAAGTTATGTCAGGCTGCGGAAAATCGATTTCGAGATTTCAACGGAAATACACGTTTTGTGGTCCCCTGATACCGAAAAAGCGGTTTTTATCAAAACGTCCGTCCGTCCGTGTGTCTGTCCGTCTGTGAACACCGCTAGGGCCTAAACAATACATATGGTTTTTTTTTCTAAAACGTATATTCCCCAATCAATCTGGCTCAACTCAAGGTTCTGCAATTTTGAAAAACTTTCTTTAAAAATATAGCTCCAATTTTTTACTTTAAATATTTTCAAAGAATATAATAAAATAGGACCAATAGCATAGGTCCGACTTTTACTGTTAACTAAAAATTTTCGAAAATTGCAAAAGTTTGAAATTTTTTCGGCGTCTTCCTACAACTACAAAATTGAAGAGAGGTTTTTCCTTCAAATGTAAGTTGTTCTCCATATTTAGCTTTTTCAATAAGGTCATGTATATATTTTTGAGACTTCGAATAAATTCTACGCAATATTGCGTACAAAATGTACAACTATAAAAATGAATAAAAGCAAGATTTTCTCGAAAACGGTTCAAAGCTTTTTCTTTAAAATTTTGGTAGGGATGGTGCAAAATGTACATTATGAGATGCCAAAGACGCCATATTGCTATGTTATTTTGTTTGTCAAAAATTACAAAAATGTAATTTTGTTGACTGCCGTTAATATTTACATTAGTGCGATGCGATTTGCTCGCATTATTTTATATATGAGTACATGTGATTCAAATAATTTGAGATAAAGTTTCTCGAAAACTCAACAGTTTTTCTGTTAAAATGAGCTCAAAATTCCTCACATTCGGAAACGTTCAAACGCCATTTTCTCAAAAATGGATATAAATTTTTTCTTAAAACTTTTCAGAGGGATAGTGCTAATTACACTCTTTAATAAGAATGAAGTTTATCTTGGGATTCTTTTGTTTTTTTCAAAAATTACACAAATAGATTTTTCTTGAAATATCTCTCACGCCGTTAATGTAAACATTTCCAGCAATTTGTGCATATTATTGTATTTCTGAGTGGATGTGCTTTAAATGACTATCAATAAAGATTTTCGAAAACTAAAGAAAATTCTGTGAAAAAGAGTTTCAAATTTCTCATTTGCAGTAACTCTTAAACGCCATTAACTTAAAAAGGTTCCAAATTTTTCAATGAAAACTGCTATTTAGGATGAGGTTTTACTCTTCTTTAATATTATTAAAGTAATATATCGGTTCTACAATTAGGAAACCGAAATAGTGAGAAAATGGCAAAAAAATGTAATTTTGGGCAGCGATAGATGGCAGGTTATGGACTGGCACGGTTATGTGACACGACCTAACAGTTAGCTTAGACCAAAGAAAATTAGTACGAGAAAGTGTATGCCATTCTGTCAGTGGCGGCTGGTGCCCCAACAGACTGGAGGTTGTACCTCCATCGATCTTATAGGTAAAAATGTTAGCAGATCAATTAAAACCAAGTGAAATCAAAGTCTATATTGAAACACTACTCACATAATGTTTTATTTTGGGTCCGCGTAAGGCATATACACCTCCCGCGCACGTGGTCCTAGCTATTTTCACCGGGCACTTAATTGGATTCCAGTACATCGCAACAAACACTATTGCTTCGACACCTTTCACACAAATAAAATTCTTTTATTTCGAAAACTTCACTACCCTAGTATATTTGGCAATCTTCGACACACATTTGTATTGACAAGAACGTTCGCAAACCACTGGCCGGCCAGCTGCAGCCACGGGGGCACTAAGGGACTTCCATCCAGGACGGCCACCTTTACACAAATAACTCATCAAATGTACGTTTTGAATCAACAAATATTATATCAAATGAAAACAAATTCTCGAAATATCAGAAACAATGCATTTTATATAGCCAATAATTGACTGAACTTGGGTACTTTCAATAACAAACGAAAATCATAAAACTACGTTGCAATGAGTTAGATGAAGACTAAATATGTATGTAATCCCCTGAAATTCCCCCCGTCGCCGCGCAGCGCGAAGGCGCCAGCTGTCTGGTTGCCTAACCAAAAGGCTGCATCTTCCCCGTGTTAAATCGAAGGACCAAGGAGTAAAACAATAAATTCATTAATACACCCAAGAGCCAAGAGCGTGGTGCAATTCCTGGCAAGGCACCAGAGAGAGCGCCACTTGGACACTCTTTGGTTTCAAAATGATTTCATATACATCGACATTGCTGAAATATCTTAAATGATGAATGTTTTAAAAGGAAAATGTATATTCATAAGACATTTTTAGATCTTTTTCATTTTCTGGGGTTTTTTGCAACCGTGCAACCTAAGCACGAGCAGCCACTGCATTCTGTAGCACTAGTTACTTTCTCGTATACGTACTATACATGGAGTAATATACGTAGTATAGGAAACGTTATGTAATGCGGCGGAAAATCGATTTCGAGATTTCAACGGAAATGCACGTTGTAACATAAAAGTGTTTTTTACAAAACGTCCGCCCGCCTGTCCGTCCGACCGTCTGTGAAGTTGGTTGGTTTTTTCGTGTTTCCAGGCGCGTCAACAGCTTTGGTCATTAGTCCCGTTAGTGTAGTGCATGTTGGTTCTCGGGAGATAGCGATGATCTTCCCCCGGTGGATGGCGAGATCCGGCGCCGACCTACCGTCGGCTAGTGGGGATTCCCCCTAACCAGGACTCTCCCACCAGCGGGGCACCGCCCTAGCCGGGACAAGCTCTAAGCTCCCGACCGGTCTCCCGGAATATGTGGTAGTGTAGTGCATGTTAGTGTAAGTGTGTGTGTAAGGGGAGAGGATAGGACAAGGAAGAGGAGGGAAAGATCGCGCGCGGTCCGTGGCCCGTTTGTTAGGATACTGCTCCGGCATTCGCCTGGTGTTGATCGGAGAAACCACGGAAAACTCTCGATCAAAGCAGCCGGCCGCTAGAATTCTCCTCCAGACAGCGATTGAATTCGACCTAGCTGAAAAGCTAGTGTCGCAAATTCTGCCGCCGTGGGGAGTGGGAACCTAGGACCTCCCGGTCAGAAGCGCTGCAGTGACATTAGTTGATGCACTGAGCTACCGCTCCCGGTTTGTCATTAGTCATTAGTCTTCTCGCTAACACTTGGAACACTCTTGAGAGAAGACATTCGTATTCTTTTGGGGCCTATGAATTGTATTTTTTTACAGACAGACTCACGCAATGTTTCCATTTATTTATTAATTCTATAAACACTTATTAATCTATAACAAATTTTGTTAATAATAATTAATTAATTTTAATAAGGGATAGGACCTCCCGGTCAGAGGCGCTGCAGTGACATCAGTTGATGCACTGAGCTAGCGCTCCCTGTACCGTCTGTGAACACGACTAGCGCCTAATAGCGTTTTCCATTCGTTGCACTGAAACCCACCCTAGTGCAGGGCAAAAACGTCATCGTTCCGCAACAGTGCTGCTCCACACGCGTGAAGGGCAGCTACGAATGAAATGGATTCCGGAACTGAGTCAGTGAGAGTGCGCTATGCAGTGAGATTATACACAGCTGTTCTTGGTCAGTCACACTGATGGAACTCGAAAAATAATAATTTTGAATTCTGATCATTGTTATAATTTTTATGAAGTCTTTTGGTAATTCTTAATTCAAAATTATTAACGTGTGATTTCTTTATTTAAAAACTAGGAAAACTTCAAATGTGTATGTGTCGAAATTTCATTTTTCGTGATTTGCAAGTGATCGATATAGTACACAAGATTTTGTACCGAAAGGCGTCTGCAGAATTTTTTGGTTATTGAAAACCATAAAAATATTAACATGAGCATTTCCGCTGGTATGGGCGTGCGAGAAACATTTCTTGGCACGTATATTTGAATGATTTTGTAAGGGTCTCTATTTTTATTTTCACTTTATTATCGTTTCGAAATTGAGACATACCTACACTTTGGGTTCTAAATAGCACTGCATTTGTTAACATGAAGTTATTCAAGGTTAAATTTTAGGAAAACACAAACTGATTTTCAGAACTTCGCGGGTGACAAAAATTATTTCTTGCAAACCATAATATACTCCATCATTGGAAGTATCACTGCGTGACAGAAGATCGTCAATTGCCTTCACAATTTCACCACGAATCCAAATCAGCATGGATGGCTTCCGTACCTATCCTCACAATGGCCCCTTGCACCGTAGCCCGAGCGTTACCTTGCTCGCGATAACCTCTGTCGCAGTGACCCGATTACTCCTGTCGCGGAAACATGGATGTCGACGCAAGCACTTCGCAGACCGGAGCGCCCACACCGACAATTTTTAATGCAGCATGGGAAGGAAAGTATCTTTTCGCCGATCGCGGCAGCTATGCCAAATATTTAGTTTACAAAAAAGTTCTCGATGTTTTTCTTCTTTGAAAATTTGTGTTCTCGAATGAAAAGTTCCATTACAGATCACTAGGGAACGGCATTTATTGTAATAAAAAATACAAAATATGTACATATATATGTACTTATTTTTTCCAAAACATGTAAGAAATAATAGAAAATAAAAATTCATTGTGTTTAAAATTGTTCTCTACAAGCATATTCCGACCATAGAACGTCCCCGATCAGTTCTTAAAGATTTGGAGTGGCTGAAAGTAGGTTCTATCTCTACTGGAGTAATTGTGCACTCGACTTCATCAAACATAAGAATTTCATTCGAAATATAAAATACATTCATTATATATATATATATATATATATATATATATATATATATATGACACATAAGAATTTCATTCAAAATATAAAATACATTCATTATATATATATATATATATATATATATATATATATATATATATATATATATATTACAATGTTCACGAGGTGCCGGTGAATAGTAGTACAGTGTTGCGAATGATGGATACCAGGGGAGGGAGTTAATATTCCACCCTTCAAATTGAACAACGCGGTAAGACAATTGTCTGTAAAAAGTATTTGTTAGTTTTCGATCGAGTAACGAATTTGCTGTTTGAAACATGAGCAAGCTCGTGGTTGAAATTACTTTTGTTCATAAAAATCCGCTCATCCTTGACTCGCAAGTACGCAGTAAACGGAGGGAGGGGAAAGTTTGACAATTCATGGCGGAGATATGGTGGTAATGGAAGCACAGCAGCATCACAGTGGATTTATGAGAAAGATAATTCCATAACAAATATTGCAAACGCGCATTTGAAATGTTCCGTTTCGACGTATAAATATATTAAAATATAGCGAAATCTGTAAGAAATGTGTCGTAATAGGTAAAATATGTAAAAATATGTAATTATTCCAAAATTTATAAAAATATGTAAAATAAAAATAGTTCTAATTCATTCAGAATAGCTTGTTAACTCTAAAAAATATAATTGAATACGAGTATCTAGTTCCTGTAAAAACATGTAATTACATGGAAATCCGTTCCCTACAGATCACAATCTGAAATGCGTTTTACGGCTCAACAGCACTGAGTCATCTGTTCCAAACATATATTCCAAAAAGTATATTCCGGGAAAAATCACTTAAAAAGTGTAAGAAAAGTATTTGATTTTAAGATCAGCTTCATTTTTTAATTTTAATTTCGTTTACTTTCAGAATTTCCATGACTAGTTTATTTAGTAACATTTTTTGGAGTAACCTTTAATAATACTTTTCACATTCAGCAGCATGATAAACTATGTAATGTCGCTGCAATTAAATTTCTTCATGTGACTGAGCATGTTTTTGCAACTAAACATTGGGCATAGCCGCCGCAATCAGCGAAAAGATACCTTTCTTTCCATGCTGCATAGCAAATTGTCTTTTTATTTTCAAATCGCACAAATATGTTTATATCTAGTAAATATCCAATAAATGTCTGTTTATTGATGAAATGTATTTTCTGTCTTAATTTCCTTTCCCAGAGCATTAAGACGTTTTCAGACCGAGCAATGCAATATATCCTGTCGTGACCCATTGTGCCGCATGCCGCCGATCGATATTCGATGACGTAATCTGCTCTCTCTGCGGAGCTGCAGCTCTGTAACACGGTAGCAAACGCCGGCTCCTCCTCGGGGCAAAAGGTTAAGCGGTCATACGAAGAATTTTTCCCCGGACGATCGGGCTCGATTCGAAGCTCTGCGATTTTGAAAAATATTCTTTAACATTTGGAGGTACTTTACTTGAAGTCCCTGGGATTATTTCAAAATTTTTTCAAAAATGGGTAGAAGTTTTTTAATTTTTGTAAGAATAAAGTAAAATACACTTACAATGGTGGCTGAACTCTGGAATTTTCGAAAATAGCAAAAGTTTGGAACTTTATCGGCGTCTTCCTACAACTAGACAAATGAAGATTGTGCTTTTTATTTCAAATGAAATTTGTTCTGCATATTTAGTTCTTTCAATAAGTATATTGATTCAGTGGTGAGGTGTAGTTGACATTTACATAATTGGAATTATTGAAGGCGTTGTCATTGTCAACAATAGTATTTATTTCACAAATAGCAGCTTTCGATGGCTTAGCCATCATCATCAGTTTTCTGCTGTCTGGGAGCCGCAGCAGTCCTGTTTTTGCGGCTCCCAGACAGCAGAAAACTGATGATGATGGCTAAGCCATCGAAAGCTGCTATTTGTGAAATAAATACTATTGTTGACAATGACAACGCCTTCAATCATTCCAATCTTTCAATAAGGTCATGCACATTTTTTTGAAACTGTGAGTAGTTTTCGCGCAATATTGCGTGAAATATGTTACAATATTTTAAGATTTATAGACTTTTTAATTGCCAGGGCTTGAGTTTTTCTGGCGTCTATCGTCGTTTTCTCGCAGCATTACACAACTTTCTCTGTACTACGTATGTAGCATATGAGAAAGTAAAATGGCTTCTAGGCAATAGGTGGTAGCTTGGAAGAGGGTAGTGCTCTTCCAAGTTACTCCAGATTAAAGAGATTAGAAAACTATTAGAGGAAATTCTGTGCCATTCTTTAGCATCACTAGTTTCTTAATAAAATCTGTTTTAAAAACAGACGTTGAAATATTATAAATTAAAATCTCTGATTTTTTGAAAATTTCAAATGCAAATGTTCAATTTTGTTTTTTAAGGACCAAGGACCAAGAAGGTTGACCAGGGCTAACTCTATGGCTGGGTTATGTGTAAAATGACTGTTGTGTTAACTCTATGTGTTCGAATCTCAGCGAGGGTAATTCCTTTTTCTGTTTGGAAACGGATTAACAGGTTCGTGTAGACTTATTGTATATTGATTCAGTGGTGAGTTGTAGTTGACATTTACATAATTGAAATGATTGAAGGCGTTGTCATTGTCAACAATAGTATTTATTTAAAAAATAGCAGCTTTCGATGGCTTAGCCATCATCATCAGTTTTCTGATACAAGAAAAATATAAAATTAGAATTAACATTGTTACCTAATTTTCGCTCTCGGCTTCGTCGTGGCAGTGGCCCGATACTCTGGGCAAAGAGGAGGGAATTTATTCCCGGCGCATGTGAGTAGCGCATTGTTTTGACTCCAGCATTCGCCTGGATAGATAGGAGCACTGAGCTGGCAAGGCGTCTCGACACAGGCATTCTATGAGGAGGTTACCGCGAGGGTCAACTGCGTTCTGGCGGGATCCAAATACCAGCGCAAGGGCGTACTTGTACGTCTGGGTGTGTGTAGATAGGGGCTAGTGCTAGGTGCCCACTTCGGGCTGAATTCCCCCGGGTCAAGTACAAGTACGAGGTAGGCACACTGCAGACCTATATCCTGTCAGTTATATGTCAAATAATGCCTACTGTATTTGCAATTAGTTTTTCTAGAATCAATAGGAACTGTGCGTAGGCGAAGTAATGTTCTGTATTATATTGCCTAAGTGAGTGTGTGTCTATGAAATCTCATTGTAATTCTGGGTGTAAGTGAGTTATCACTAGCACGGGATCTATTTGCGTCCCCTTTCGACATGCAAAGTTTCCGAATACATTGGGAGCTGAGGCCAATCACGTGCTCATGTTCCTGCTTTGTAATGCTTTCTTCACGCTTTTTCGCGAGCTTTTGAACAAGATACGCATATTGGGAATGAAACGCTCTCTTCCAATAATTTTTTAAATATTTTAATGTATTTTTGTTCCTAGGTTCTTCAGAATTGGAACTGAAAAATGGCTTTACACGTCAAGACGGAACCGCGTAACTATGTAAGTAATAGAAGTAACGCAAGATTCATGATTTTCTCTTAAAAATACCTCTTTATTTCACCTTAACGTAATAATTGATGTCAATTTCAAAATTAACTGTCGTATTTTACCTTCTTTAACTGTGATTTGACTTTGTACGTTTGCAATTATTCATGTTTTGTTCCTTCAAGATTACGTATTTATTTTCGTAATTGGTATTTCCATGTTATTCAATTGTTCTTTGATTCTATTTGCTCGTTAATATTCACAAATTATATTTTATAATACACAAATTGTAATTTTGATATTTTGTTTTATAGCACTAAGATGGCCGCAAAGCGACCGAAAAAGGTTTATGCAGCAATGAACACTTATGACGAAACAACGCTTCGTATATATTCTGTAATAATGCTAATGTCATAAACACCACACTATTTCCTACAATCTTAAAACAATATATGAAACTTGATTAACTGTAATTTCAGAAAGGATATCAGATCTTCTCTTGTATTTTCAACTATTCTTTTATTTAAACATCTTTTTACAAGTCTAGAGATCAGGTAGAGGACTAGTCAGTTGTCTTTATAGTTTTACTTTCTGATATATATAAGTATATGCGGAATAGTACATGGAAAGTTACCTATGGCTCTGGAAAATCGATTTTGAGATTTCAACAGAAATACACGTTTTTCTCCCTAATACTTGTCCCTGATACCGAAAAAAGGTTTTTTTTCACATTCGTTTTTTGTCTGCATGTTTATCTGCATATCTGTCTATCTTTCCATCTGCCCTTCTGTCCTTCTATCCGTCTGATAGTCTGACTGTCTTACCGTCTCTCCGTTCATAAACAACATAGCGCCTAAACTATTTTTACTAAAATGAATATTCCCCAATCGATCTAGCCCAACACAAAGATGTATGATTTTCAAGAAATATTCTTCACTGAGTACTTGAGACAAGACGGAATTTTCTATCTAAAATTAAGGAATTAAGGAAGTAATTGCGCAGCAATATTTTTTCTTTCTGGGGATCTTCCAACTTCAGGGAATGCTGATTGCGAATATCCGTGGCGGGTACCCATCATGTCCCTCATGGAGACCCATATTAACCTTTTACTCTAGACACTGACACACTTGCAATTTCCTCGGTATGTGGTCAGCAGACGTACAAGACTTTCTGCGGCAATACACACACATAAAAGGCAAGCGACAAACAACCATGTACGCGGCGCGACTCCACCCCGCGACCCTTGGGACCCAATTGCTGAGTCGGCACTTGCTCTAGCCATCTCGGCCATCCAGATCCGAGCGATACACAAATTTCAATTCCAAAAATATATAAGAAAAAAATTGGTGCCACTTTATAGAATTTATGACGTCCCAGCAGCTACATGTAATGTACCCGCCAAATTCAATGAATTTATTTAAAATTCTCACGACGTCAGGTCGGGCATGATGGATTTAGAAATATTAAAGTTGGAAAAATTCCCGCGAAAAAATACCTGCGCTCGAGTTTTTTTACAGACGGACGGACGGATGGACATACGACATACAACCAAAAAGCCATCTTAGATAAAACTTTTCGGTATGCGAGAGCCCCCAAAAGTGTATATCCTTTAAATTGTGGTTTTAGAATTTTCGCAGCTTTTCATAACTTTATCTTAACTATATACATGGTCACTTAATGATATTACATATGATATAATATATAATGATATTACAATGATATACATTGTCATTTAATGATATAGATAGAAGCCATAGAGTCGGTCGCAAACTCGCTGGAAAAAATAGACCAATTATTGTAAAGTTTGTAAGTTACAGGAAACGGCGACAGGTCTTCCAGTCGAAGAGATTTTTGAAAGGCCAGAGAATCACCATTCGCGAGGACCTCACGTACCAGCGTCTGGCCGTGTTGCACGTTGCGATATCGCGGTTCCAGCTGCGGAATGTCTGGACCGAAGACGGTCAAATAGTAATTAACGCAGGTAACAGACGTTTCCGCGTCCAAACAATGTCTGAGCTTAACTCTATTCAATAGCTTCGGGGCGCTCCTTTTTCCTTTCTCCGGAAAGCGTTCTTCCTTGCATTCTCCTACTCTCTCTCTCTCTCTCTCTCTTCTCTCTCTTCCCTCTCACTCGTTTTTACTTGTACCCTTTCTTTATTCCTTACACCTCTCATTAAACCACCTCTTGCACCCTTCTGAGTCATAGGCAGTCGGCGGCCGTCTAGGAAATTCCCGTTGTGCCGCAATGCTAAGTATCCTCCCCACCCCACAGCCGTCTCGACCTGCATTTGTCCACTCTCCTTCCCTGTCAGCCCCGGCTGTTGTAGACAGCACGCCGTGTATTTCTAGAAACTGTTTTTACGTCGCGCACTTAAATGCACAATCTCTCCTTTGTCATCACTTCGAGATTCAGGAAATTGTAACAAAACATAAATTTCACGCACTCCTCATTAGCGAAACATGGTTAAAAAAATCATTAAATTCTCAAACCGTTAAAGTCCCCGGATACCGGCTTTGGAGATCTGATAGAAAATCCAGTGTTGCTGCCCATGGCGGGGGTGTCGGTATCTATTTACGTGATGGCATTAACTGCAAAGTTATTTTGTCTTCAGTAAATCATAAAGAATACTTCATCGAATCATCGAATACTTAATTGCTGAAGTTATTCTAGCAGGTAAAAAATGTCTCTTGGCGGTAGTATATTCTCCTCCCAAATCAGGCAACATTGATGAACTAGACGACTTACTCGCTTCCTGTGTCACTAAATATGACGACATTATTATAATGGGTGACTTTAATTGTAATCTATTGAAAAAATCTGCCTCATCTGACAACTTTGCTAGTTTCTTTTCGTAATATGAACCTAACGATTCTTCCCCTAAAGGCAACTCACATCACAAAAGATACTGAAACGTGGATAGATCATACTATAGTGTCAAATCCTGCAAGAGCGCGTTCTCATGGACAATTTTCCGTCCCGGGAATATCTAAACATGATCTTATCTATGTATCATATAATTTAAAGTGTCCCAAATACACAACAAAAATAATAAAATATCGAGATTATAAGAACTTTGATGCAAATTCCTTCGTTTCTGATGGATTTTCGGTCCCCAGGAATATTGTACTAAATGAAACCTCGCTGAATAACAAAGTAGCAGTATTTACGGAAATGTTTAATGAACTTGTAAATAGACATATTCCACTAAAGACGTCACGCGTGACACGTCCCGCAGCTCCATGGATATCCGGTGAAATCCGCCAACTTATGCACGATAGGGACACTGCGTACAAAGTTTTTCGGAAAACAAGGAACTATAACGACTATGTTACGTATAAAAAAACTTAGAAATCGTGTAACCCAAATGTTGACAAATGCCAAGATTAAATATTATCACTCGATTTTTCAAATAACCGTGATTCAAAATTGCTCTGGAAAAATGCGAACTTTAGGTATTGGAAGTATTCGAAATTCAACAGAAATAAATGTGTCACTTGATTTGCTAAATCATGCTTTTGTTACGCTCGCGCAGCCAATAAATCCACTCCTAAAATGATAATGATATGCTTTTAATTTTGTCTACATGTGTTTCACTAATTTGCAATATTTCTGTTCCAGTTCTTCATCTCTTACAAACTGCGCCGTATATTTAGATATAATATTAAATTCAAAATATTTTCGTTTTTTTTCTTTGTATTTTGTGTGCACTGAAATTGTTTACTTGTATTGTGTCTTGGCCTTAAGCCGCCATCCTGATTGAGGTTTACCTGGGTTTACTCAATCGCTTAAGGCGCATGCCGGGATGGTCCCTTGCTTGCAGTCCCAGGAATAAAGGTAGAATAAATCGTTGGCTTACAGGTGAGAGATGTTGGGTCGGGTTTTCGGGTCTTGGGAATACTCTAAACGGTAAAAATTTCCTAAGTTCTTAAAATTTTCCAATTTGTTAGTTTGTGGAATATTTTAACTGTTAACTTTTCCTAAAAATAAATTGATTATATCCACATTTTAATTTTTTATTTTTAAACTTTATTTAAAACCAAATAGTTTTACGACACTTTATCATATAATAATAATAATAATAATAATAAATTATTATTATTAATATTAGGAAATATACGCAAAATCATTTATCATTATCTCTCAATGTTTTCAGTTTCTCTCAGGGCTTGAACTCTTGACTTGATACGTCTTCGCTTGTATGCTGACGAGATTCCCTCCCTTTCTAGTTTTTGTAGGGGTAATTCAAAAATACGTACGCAATTTTAGCTTCTTCAAAACCTCAATGAACCAATCAACAGAACTTATTAACATTTCACTGATTCTTTTTCTCCTTTTCTTTCTTTTTTCTTTCATTTCTCTCTACCGTTCCATTCATCCCGATTCTTTTCCGATTTCCTATCAAACTCGTCCTCCCTCGCTTTTACTTCTGTCATCCATGTGAAAATCTTCATCCAAATTGCGTGCGTTTTTTCATTGAATGACTCCCTTTATAATGTACTATTGTAATATAAATTCTAAATGTGGTCAGGCGGAAGAGCAGGCTAAATGGCCTGAGCTCGCCACCAATAAAGACATTTATTTTATTTATTTATTTATTTATTTATTTATTTATTTATTTATTTATTTATTTATTTATTTATTTATTTATTTATTTATTTATTTATTTATTTATTTATTTATTTATTTATTTATTTATTTATTTATTTATTTATTTATTTATTTATTTATTTATTTATTTATTTATTTATTTATTTATTTATTTATTTATTTATTTATTTATTTATTTATTTATTTATTTATTTATTTATTTATTTATTTATTTATTTATTTATTTATTTATTTATTTATTTATTTATTTATTTATTTAAACATTTCTCCATGTATACGTACGTATTCGAGAAAGTAAACGTAATTATTTGCTTAATACAGTCACTTCAGTTTTATGTTCATGTTGAGTACAATGCGATCTTCTCACACTTTCACAAAAGCAGATAATACACTTCCATAAAAGAATAAACACATTCTATGACACGTTAATTTACAGAGGTCCTGGAAGGTGTGGAAACAAATGTCGAAAGGTTAACATGGATATGAGTCCCATCCTTCTGTAACTCTAAAGAGGTGGTTTCTGCAGTACACAATTGTACAAAAGATACTGAAAATACTAGTGATGCTACAAGAGCAGATACTTTTCAATATTATTTCTAACTTCTTCGCTGTATTATACCACTACGTAAACGTGCAAAGTGTTGTTCCGCACCGAGAGTCGAACTCGTCTCTCGAACTGGTCCAGAATGTCAACTCGCCGTTACTCATACCATTACACATTATAAATTCCGTACGGCTCGAACCCGGGCCGAGGCTTAAAAATGTAATTGCTTCAATGCAAACTTTTTCCAACAGGCAATTTGTGCAATTTTCGAAAATTCCGAGAGTTTGCCAATATCGGGACTAGCACCATATTTATTAATGTCCCTTCATACATATAAAGGGAGAATTTTATAAAAAATTAGATTCGGTTTTTGAGAAAATAATTTTGTTAAAAATTGCATAAATTTCTCACAAGTTACGCGAAATCTACTAGTTTTTTCAAGAAAAAATTCATGATTCTTGTATGTCGTTCTATAAAATTATTTATTTCGGAAACAACAGGAGTAATAAATTTCTGTTTAGTGCTAAGTAATAGTGTGATACATGTGTTAAAAGATGTGTATTGTTTTCTGCGATTGTGCTAGTTGGTTCTCTCTATTTTTGAATTTGAATCTCTTGCATGTTTTGACCATTACGATTCAGTTTATACAATATTTCTTAAAAACGTTTTCACATTCAATATTTGTTTCCAGGAGTTAAAAATTAGAAATGAATGTGTAATATTGAATGTATATGTATTTTTGTAATAGACTTTAGTCTTTTGAGGTCGTTGATACTCTTCAATAATATACGCGAAAGTCGTGCGGGTTGCATAACTAATTGTGTTTGACAATTTGTTTTCGTAAACCGCATAAGTAATAAATTTAATTTTAGAGTAATAAATTAGTAATAAATATGCTCTAAACATTCGTATTAGTTATGCTCGATTCTGCTCATTTTTTGAATTTGGTGTGCTAGCTTGACTGTCACGCTAGCACAACCACATTTATTTCAGAAACGGGAAGAGTAATAAATTTAATTTTTGAGTAATAAATTAGTAATAAATGAGTACTAAATATTCCATTTGGTTTGATGTGATTGTCTATGGTGGTTGTGCCAGCTTGACATGGCCAACATTGTCGCGAGACCATCGGGAGACGATAGTGTGCGTAGGAGGCCGCAAGCTTGCGGATATGAGCGCCAGGCTCATGTTAACAGTACATTTGGCAGTTAGCAGATGCTAACGGGAAGCAAATGCTCCTGTAGTAAATGGTAGGGCAGTTATGTGTATATATGTAAATAAACTGTGTATACCAAAGCCATCTTGTCTGTGATTTGTTCAACCCACGACGCCACAATCGCAAAACAACAAAATTAGTGTTAGAGATATTTTACTCAATGAAACACTTACTTTAAAATCTCATATTTCAATAACAACATAAATATTTTTTGAAACTATAAGCAATTTTGCGTCATTTTTGCGTTTTCAAAATCCCCGCACTTCTTTTACTAGATTTTTTGTGAATTATGAGGTTGCAATGCAAGAAGAGAAACGATGATATGGCGGTTTGAAATCCTTAGAAAAAACTTTTCATTTTTTAGTGATGTTTCAGGGTGTACCAAACACACTTTTGGATAATCAAATTTGAGTTGAAAAATTAGCGTAAATTTTAACGCCCAATGCGCCATCATTTGTGATGAGTTTCACAAGTGACGGCTGAAATGTGTTAACTAGGACAGAAATTGCGGAATTACATTTTACGCTACCTCGTTGCGAGAAGCGTACGTGATGTCGCAACACTTGTTTTGAAACACATTCCTTCGTAAACAACTTCACTTTTTTTATAATAGAGATTTAACATATTTTGCTTAACTCTTTTTGATGAACTAATGATTTTGTTTCTTATGTTAACGGCCTCATAATATGGATATACAGACTTCAATGTAAGTGTGAGAAATTGTATATTAGTTATATAATAGTAGTTAAATAAATGTTATTAAATATTAAAACTTATTACAAGACTTTTTTATTTTTGCTGTATAAGAATATCACTGCGTTTTAGTGGTGTTAATTTAATACGTTGGCAGATATTGGAGAATAAATAACAGTGTTTTCAATTGATTCCGGGCACGTCTACAGCTTAGGTCATTAATCTCGTAAGTGTAATGCATACTTTTTTGATCGGGAGATAGCGGTGATCTTCCCCCACTGAATGGCGAGATCCCCACTAGATGGCGTCGACCTACCGTCGACTAGCGGGAATTTCCCCAACCAGGTATCTCCCACCAGGGGGCACCGCCTCAGCATCGAAAAGTTCTCAGTCCCCGACCGGTCTCCTGTCATGTGTGGTAGTGTAGTGCATGTTAGTGTAAGTGTGTGTGTAAGGAGTGAGGATAGAACAACGAAGCGGAAGAAAGGATGACGCGCAGTCCGTGGCCCGTTTGTTAGGGTACTATTCCGGCATTTTTCTGGTGTTATTCGGAGAAACTCAGGATAACTACCGATTAGAGTAGCCGGTCGCTAGATTTAGAAATAAAAATAAAAATAGCTGTGTGATCAGTAGTAAGTAGAGAAAATAATACAAAATGAAAATGTATTCACGTAATACATATAATATAATTATCTTTTGTTTATAGAACGTAGAAATAATATGTTCCTGAGTACCGATTGTAGGCTAGTGAAATTTAAAATAACTTATACCTTTAGCATAATAATTCCATCCAATATTTTGCTGAGAGATTTTTCTCTTTGTTGTAGGATGCTGATTCCAGGGGCCGGAATATGTAAGATGGAGTGGGAAGACGCCCCGTCGTACGGTGACTAAAGCACTACTTTCAAATATTTGTCTTTAGAAATGTCAGAAAGAAAAAGGACATCTAATATCAGTCTTTAATAAAATTAGAAATATTTTCAAAATTGTTTCTGAAATTCAAGACAAAAACTCTCGCACAATTACTACATGATAGCATGAACGAACGTTGAAAAAGAGGAAGTAGAAATTCCTAAAGAATTCTCATTAGAAAATGAAATATCAGACGCTGTTTCATCTTAATTATTGTGTGTCTCCGATTCTAAGGTGATTGTGCCACTGATTCTGAGGTGTCAATGCACCCCAGAATCAGTGGCGGAGCCAGTCGGTCATTATTTTTGGGTGGGGGAGGCGGGAGCATGTTTAAAATCTTGTTGAGTAATTAAGATATAATTATTAATGAAATGGAAGTAATACACACAAAAATTTTAGTTTACGAAAAAGTTCATTGAAAGCCATTTCAAGCACCTGCTCTAGGAAATGCAAAAATGGGCGCAAACCACTGGAAATAGCGGTGGTGCACAACATTCCCTTTACCACTCAAAACTACATCCCACGCCGTACCGACAGAGCCTCATCCCGAAACGGAGGCACGACTATTCTTCTTCAAAAATGCACTCGACTCGTTGGAATATTCCATTCCAACTACCCCTTCCTCATCTCTCGGATGTACCGCTATCCAAATAGGTACCCCAACAACCCCAATCATATTCATTTCCGCTACAAGAAACCCGCAATCCCATTACTCACATCAGGCCTGAACGTTCTTCTCAACCTTCCATATCCCTTCATCCTCGCTGGCGACCTCAGCAGTAAATCGACCACGTGGGGCGACAGGGCGAACGACGGAACAGGACTTGCACTAAAAGACTTCCAACGATCCTTATGTCATTATGTTATGCATTCAGAATTCTTTCTAATTCTGTCAGCCTTCATGCAGCTCGTTGCGTGTATTTTGCAATTGTACATTCCCGCCTGAAATATGGCATAATATTCTGGGGAAGCTCATCCTTTAGTTCCCAGACATTTAGATTGCAAAAGAAAATTATCCGAATAATGAAAAAATCCCATCCACGTGATCCGTGCAAGCCTCATTTCATTGAGCTTGGAATCTTACCATTGCCTTTGCCTATTTATTTATGAGTCTGTAGTATTTGTCAAAACTGACTTACTTAACGGTGGGAACTTATTTTCATGTAATACTGATATTTATAGTTACAACACTCGACGTAGAAATCATGTTCATCAAGTGTCAGTATCAACAGCGCACTACAAGAAATCCACATACAATACATGTACGTTACTTTACAACTCATTGCCAGATGAAATTAAACAATTAAAATTGGTACACAAATTTAAGTTAAAAGTAGAATCTTTTCTGCTGCAAAACTGTTTCTATACAATTAGAGACTATACTGATCGTCAAAAAGAAAAATAATGTTTACTTTAACAAAAACAAGATATAGTATAATGAATTAGTCCACATTTGCATTATATAATTTAAAAAAAGACTCAATATGCCTGTAACAAATAATGTACTTCCGGGTCAATGACCCCCATCTTGATCGGGTTTTTGTCCAGTTTTCCTGATCCATTGAGCAAATGCTTATTTCCAAGAGATAAATATAGTGATTTTCAGATGGCCCCTTGCTTTGCTTCTGGACGTAAATGTAGCTTCACTATGCGCACGTTTTGTTGAACTTTCCTTTTGCTTGTAGTGGTAGTAGAGCTTAGGGTGAGTTTCTATTTTGTTAACAATACAGAAAAATCAAATCTGTTTGTTCCTTTACTGTTAAAAATAAGTTTTCTGTAACTTTGCAACGAAAATATCTAGCTTTTGAAATGTTAATCCCTCGCTTTTTTAAATTTATTATTCTGGGCTATGATTTTTCATCTTTCAACTATTAATAGTTAAATTGTTGGGAAGGGATTTTGAAACTCAAGAAAGCGTGCGCAGATGATTTTCTCCCCATACGTCACATACAGTTTTTGACTGTTTTTGACTAAATAAATACATAAATTAAATAAATAAATAAATCCTACATAACAGTGCCCCAGAACCTACCCATCCAAGCAACGACATCCCACACGACATACTTGACTCCTTCACTCCTTCCAACTCCATGTTTCCATCCCATACCCTAAATGCGACCTACGTAACTCCTCTGACCACCTTCCCATTGTTTTGTGTTCTACGTCTACAACACTTTACCTAAATCCTCCCCCATTCTAGATACAGACTGGAAATCCTATATATATATATATATATATATATATATATATATATATATATATATAGGAGGCCTATATAATCCTATATATATATATATATATATACACACACACACACACACACTTTCTCTCTCTCTCTTTCTCCAACAAAATCCAAATCCAACTCACAGAAGATATTGACAAATCCGTCCCATCTTACCTACCACATCAAAACCACCACCACCTTCCGAAAAAAACATCACCGATTCTAAATACCCACACCCAACTCTATCCGACGAAATAAAATGAATTCTTTTGTGTTACTGCTATATCCGATCTATCCTTACCTACGCACATCCCACATGGATATCCACCTCCTTAACCATATCTCGATCATATTACTAAAGTCAAAAAGCGCATCATTGGCCTCATTTTCCAACCACTTGCTACATCATATATAACGACCCAAGATCCCAATATAATATTCCTCACATCTTAAACTAATTTCCCAACACATCCTCACAAATCCTCCCAGACACTCCCGTAAAGGGCACCTACTGGACATTCTCCAAGTTCCTCCTCCGGTTACCTGACCGCAGTGGACAAATGCAAAAATTCACTAAGACCGATGCCACATCCACCAATGACGTAAAGCCAATGGAGATAAACACCGACTGCTGAAACGACCAAAAGAAACGAGTAAAAATCCTACCGTCTCATATTCCCTTTTACGAAAAGCCAATCATCACTCTTCCCCAAATAAATATAAAAAATATTTAAAACATTTAAAAACAACTTTCAAAAAATTATAATAATAACACTACAATTTTCCCCCACAACCTTTTTTCCACTCCTATTTTGTCCTTTTCATTCCTCTCTGTCCATACTCCTATATCCACATAAAAAACTAACCTACATAAACAAACACTTAAAAGACATAAAGCTTCCCAATCCCCGTCCATGTATAGGATAGTGGAACGTTATTCACAATACGACAACACCAAACTAAAAACTTGATCTGAAGCGCTCCCCTTGAAAGGACAGGCAGATCGAGCAAGAAAACCGCCAGACCACAAAAATGTGGTGTTACAATAAACGCTGAACTTGAACCAAAACTTAAGGAAATTAACAAAATTACTAGAATGCTTGAAATATGTTTTGCATATCTTCAGTATGAACTTTTTGTCTTTTACTGTGAACTATCTTGTGTTAGAAAGCCACATACGATAAATGACAGTGCCTTGCAGTTTCAGTTTGTTCCTTAATATCGAGACATATGTTAACAGCGTTTTGCAGCAAAAATGTTGATTCCTTAAAATCGATTATGCGCTGCAACATTGCCATAACTCGAAAAATGAAGTTCCGAGATAAAGACTTTAAAGTTTTCTGGTGGTTGAATTACAGGTATCACTCGCTTAGGGCTTTTCTTTAAGGCTTCAAAATAGTTTTGTAAATAAAGAAAATTATAAAATATTTTAAAATATGTCATAATTCGTATTTTTTGAGTTGTGACAGTGTTAAAATTTGCAAATCGTACGTATAGTATTGCCTTGGAACTTATTGAACTAGAAAAATTTCAAGTAAATATGGAGAAAATATGTGAATAATTCTACAGATTCACATTTACGTTCTTACGTTTTACTTTTCTTGCGTTCTCTCATTTACATTATTAAACTGCAAATACAGAATTTGAAATGAATGTGAGTAACAACTTATTCTCATTAAAACGAAACTAACACCTTATAAAATAATATATATAAACATACAAAATAGTCGCCTTCTAATGTTTACATAGATTCCCCCACAAAACGATAAATAAAGCAATTGCAGAAGCAGAAGTGACAATTATACTGACCTTGCAGAGTTTCAATCTCTTCAAAACTTAGCGGCAAGTGTTAATCATATCCGAGGAAGAGTAAAATGTAGTTGGAGAAGATTTTGCGACAGAATTATGGGAACTAATTGAGAATGATCTTATTAAATCTGAAGACCAGCTTACAGATGATTTTTTTGAGCATTTTTGTGCATATTAACAAAGTAGTTTTACTGAATTCTAACTATTCAGCATCATTCAACAGGCAAGTATTTTTAGACCGTTTATAATTTTGAAATTGCAATATTACCCGTTCTTATTCCTTATGGAGGTATCATATACAACCATTGGGTGTTGGGAATGTTTGAACAGGAGTAAAACATTATTAGCTACTACGATTCATTGGTATGACCAATGCTAGAGACTGCAAGAACTTATTTCAACGAAGCTATGCATTACATAAATTTAAACCAGGAAAATGCTATTGAAAGAGGTCACAGCGTCGGCGACGCCACAAGGACAATGGCCTTGCTAGTTTACGTGAGTGAAGTTTATTCTCCGCACAGGTTTTAGGAAATGGCGTTAACTTTTCAGATGGTGGTTTGATTTCAACTGGCATCGAGTTTGCGCCGACCAGCTGGGGCGCCGATGATCGTTTTCCCATGGCCGCGGGAGAGGAGGGGAGCTCGATCGTCGGAGGAAGGGCCTGCCCAATGAAAATGGAGACCGAGGACGGAGTTCAAGTGGAGTCCCAGGAGCCTGACCCAGACGAACAGGGGCCCACGGCCCAGGCGGCCACTGACAAGGCAGGGGTGAAGAAGCATCGCGTGACCTTAATTCTGAATCTAGATATTTGTCTACCTAATGAAACGTCTTAAAAATTGATTTCCAATAAATTATGAACATATTTTTACAATATAATCAATTTTCCTATATTTTTGCAAGTTTTCTAAATTACTTCTTTGAGATTATGCTTTGCTATAAATGAGTTAAATTTTAATGCCCAATGCGCTTCCAGTGGAAACGAGTTTTACAAATGATGGCTGAAATGTGATAATTAATTTAGAAACTGCGGCATTAAATATTACGAATCCTTGCTGTGTGAAAACACGAGATGCTGTAGAACCACTTGTTTTGCAAAGCATTCCGTTGTAAACCATACTACTTTAAACTAATTCAAGAAGTTTTAACATATTTTTCTTAACTGGTTTTAATAAAACAAATTATTGTTTTTTCATGTTTGCTATTCTTATGATATGGATCCACAGATTGTAATGTAAGTGAAAGTTGTATTTTATAAATAAGCTTTACAATAATAGTTAAATTTCATTAAACATTATAGTTGATTAGAAGACTTACATATTTGTTACATAAGAACGTCACTGAGTTTTTAGTGGTGTTAATTAAAGTATGTTGGTAGATAATAGAGAATAAATATCAGTGTTTTCGAGAATTTTGGGGAGTTAACTGAATGAAAAATAGCTGGGTTTTATAGTATTGTAGTAAGTAGCGAAAATATTACAAAAATTAAAATGTATTCACATAAGTAAATAGATAGTAATATAATTAGATATTGTGTATAGAACGTTGAAATAATAATATCTTTCGTGAGTACCGATTACAGGCTAGTGAAGTTTAAAATAACTTACTATCTTTAGCATAAAAATGTATTTATGTACTGTTACTGTTATCAATTAATGTATTATTATGAAGGTTCATGAGCTATCCAATGTTTTTCTGAGAGATTATTTCTTTGTTGTAGGTTGCTGATTCCATGGCGGCCGGAATATGTAAGATGGAGTGGGAAGATACCCCGTTATACGGTGACTAAAGCACTACTTTCAAATATTTCTCTTTAGAAATGTCAGAAAGAAAAAGGACATCCAATATCAGTCTTTAATAAATTTATAAATATTTTCAAAATTGTTCCAGCGATTCAAGACTGCATTCCGACAAAATCTCTCGCACAATTACTGCATGATGGCATGAACGAACGTTGAAAAAGAAGTAGAAATTCTTAAATGAATTCTCAATTAGAAAATGAAATATCAGACGAAGTTTCATCGTACTTATTCTGTGTCTTTTTTTATTTATTTCTTGTCGTTCGACATACTTGTCTTTCGAGGAGGTTAAATTGTGTATTACATTTTTTTTGACTTTTTAGGAATGACCACCCATAAGCAGTGGTTTTTATTACTCAGAAGAACGTAAACATTGTGCTAAAGTAAATGACGCGAGGTTGAAGACTGTTTCAGTTTGATCTATTGACAGTTATGGAAGATTACGGTGGTTTGAATCGGTCTTTGGGATACCTGGATTTAATATGCAGCATTGCGACCTAGGCTGAAGATTAAGGAGCATGGGAAAGTGTGAAGGTTTTGGTAAAAAGTTTGGGCTACTTGTGTCATGTGGTCGCTAAATGAAGGCACTTTCAATTCTTTGCGAATCTGAGTGTTTGGAATGAACTAGGGGGCATTTAAAGTTCTTCTTAAAAATAGATTCGGAATATCTGTTAATTTTTGGAGATTGCTTGTCGCAGCACATCCCCAAACCGGACATGCATAAGTCATGGTTGGTAGAATTAAGGATTTAAATAGTAGCAATCGGCATTCGACTTTCAATGAAGAATGTGCATTGATTAGAGTGAAGAGTTTTGATACTTTTGCAGGTACGTTGATTGTTACATTTGTGTGTGGTTTCCAAGCTAATTTTTTTGTGAAGCAACACTCCTAATATTTTGTCAATGAGGATGTCTGTGGAATATTAATTCTTATTTTCAGGGGTGGGATGTTTGATTTTTCTTTGGTTAGGCGCTTGACTTTGGCTTGAATTTTGAGAGGTGGCTTGAATTTGGATAAATTTCGCCTATATACTTTACTTTTGAAACTTGAAAAACAAGTTTGGTTTTCACCAGTCTAGTTAACGTATTTACTTTCGTTTCGACGTCTGGTCTTCGAGTAATTTACCAGCAGCGTCTCATATTAGTTTTTCATTTTTTTAAATTTCGAATATTAACTGGGATCGATTTAGCATTCGGCGTACGATGAGGTCGTGTCGACTGTTTGATGGCATTAATAGTTGCTTTGGAAAATTTATAACTTCATCGTCATGTCACGCGTATTGCTGATACTTTCTGGATATGAGTAAAAGGATAACATTAGATTTGTATACTTATTCCAATTTACGATTCCTCTTACTACCTGATCGAGCTGGATTCTATTCATTTGTCGCGATAAGGATATTAGTAATGGGCAGTGGTCAGAGTCGAGTTCCGGTAAAACTTTTTGATGAATGGGAAAATTAACATTTTTGGTGAGTGCAATATCTAAGACACCTGGAATGTTGTTTGGATTGGACGCATATCTTGTTGGTTCATTTGAAGCTAGTATGTTGATGTTATATGCAGTTGCAAAATCTGATAACTTCTGTCCCTGCCACGAAGTCGAGTTTCAACCCTACGCTATATTTTGCTATCGGGGTAGTGTCGGATTGTTATCACTGAATATACGTCTGTATGAGTTTTCCGGAAAGGTTCTGTTAGGGGGTTTATATCTTTATATAATACTTAAAGTTGTGCCATTACTTTCAATTTGCACTCCGACAGATTCCAGGTTTCTTGACGTAGGTGTTGGAATATTCGCGAGTTCAACGTCCTTCGAAATAAATATAGCTACATCTCCAGACGCTCTATGTGACGTTTCTCTGTCATTACGATACGTGATGAAACCCGGAATATTGAATCTTCCACCCGGAATTAAATGGGTTTCCGTGATACATGCAATACCGTGATGTTTCAGGAAATATCGGAAACTATTTTCCTGTCTTTTTAGACCGTTGGCGGTTCAGTTTAATATGTTATTAACTTCTAGAATAGTTGCCATTATTTAATACTGATGTAACTATTTTCTCTACCATAGTTTAGATTTGTGGGACGATTGCAGATATAACTGGGGAAAGTATTCTTGGTATAATATTTGACCAGTTAGTGGGTTGGGCAGTAAATATTGTTTGTCTGTCTGAAGTTGGCTGCCGTGCAAGGAAGGGTTGGAAATGTTATCTGGATTGTGGTGGCGGGTTTGGAGAAATTGTGGATTATAAAAGTACATTGGTTGATCGATTTACTGTAATTTTTGGGGGGAAGTTTTAATAAATGACTGATTTTTTTATAATAGCTATAACCTCTATAATTAGCTGCATTTAAATCAAGACAGCACACTGTGGTGCGGCGTCTTCAAACATTTTACATTCCGAATAATGATTATTTCCCTCGCATTTTAAGCACCTGGGATGATAGCCACAGTTTGCTTGTGAATGACCATATCTCTGACATGTTTTACACATTATTACTCTGGAATTTAACCTTTGTTGTTCTTTGATTTACACTATGAATAAACCTGTTTAATTTTTAATTTTTTATGGAATTTTAAAAAACTTTTAAACTGGTAGATTCAAAAGAATAAGTTCATCATTAATATCTTTTTCTGTGTAGCTTGTAGGTATGTCCTTTATTAGCACTGATTAGGGCTTTTGAGTTGGATCTCTGAACGCGTAGTTCTGAATTTTTTGTTCATCACACATTTTCTAAAACTGCGATAGTCTTCAATAGAAGTGAGCATTATTTTGCCTGAATTTTTGTTAGGTTTAGTAGTAAAGTTTGCTTGGGCGATCTTTTTTAAGTCTGATATTAACTTAATCATCTACTTCGTGAACGTAAATGGGATTTCACTTGCACTAGTTCTGACTGTGCCCCATGGAATCACTTTCAGTATTTTCTAAGAACTATATTTAGACGAGACTGGAATACTGTGATTTCATACACTCTTCACATGCTCATTACTCATCATTTTCGACACTAGCTTTTCGCTAGGTCGAATTCTGTCGCTGTCGGAGGAGATTCTAGCGGCGGCTGCTCTGATCAGTAGTTTTCCGTGGTTTCGCCGATCAACACCAGGTGAATGTCGGAGCAGTACCCTACCAAAACGGGCCATGGACAGCGCGCGATCTGTCCTTCCTCTTCCTTGTCCTATCCTCTCCCCTTACACACACATACACTTACACTAACATGCACTACACAACCACATATTCCGGGAGACCGGTCGGGAGCTTAGAGCTTGTCCCGGCTGGGGCGGTGCCCCGCTGGTGGGAGAGTCCTGGTTAGGGGGAAACCCCACTAGCCGACGGTAGGTCGGCGCCGGATCTCGCCATCAAGCGGGAGATGATCACTGCCATCTCCCGAGAAAAAACATGCACTACACTAATGGGACTAATGACCAAAGCAGTTGACACTCCCGGAAACACGAAATAAAATCAATCAATCAATCAATTATACATCCCCTATTATATAATTTGCAGAAATGAAACAAAAGGAGGCGGCGTACTTTTCGCAGTATCATCTCATATCATCAGTTGACATTCCACAGACACCAGGTATAGAAACTGTAGCAATACGCACATACGCACACCTTATAAAATAATATATATAAACATACAAAATTGTCGCCTTCTAATGTTTACATAGATTCCCCCACAAAACGATAAATAAAGCAATTGCAGAAGCAGAAGTGACAATTATACTGACCTTGCAGAGTTTCAATCTCTTCAAAACTTAGCAGCAAGTGTTAATCATATCCGAGGAAGAGTAAAATGTAGTTGGAGAAGATTTTGCGACAGAATTATGGGAACTAATTGAGAATGATCTTATTAAATCTGAAGACCAGCTTACAGATGATTTTTTGAGCATTTTTGTGCATATTAACAAAGTAGTTTTACTGAATTCTAACTATTCAGCATCATTCAATAGGCAAGTATTTTTAGAGCGTTTATAATTTTGAAATTGCAATATTACCCGTTCTTATTCCTTATGGAGGTATCATATACAACCATTGGGTGTTGGGAATGTTTGAACAGGAGTAAAACATTATTAGCTACTACGATTCATTGGTATGACCAATGCTAGAGACTGCAAGAACTTATTTCAACGAAGCTATGCATTACATAAATTTAAACCAGGAAAATGCTATTAAAAGAGGTCACAGCGCCGCCGGCGACGCCACAAGGGCAATGGCCTTGCTAGTTTACGTGAGTGAAGTTTATTCTCCGCACAGGTTTTAGGAAATGGCGTTAACTTTGCAGATGGTGGTTTGATTTCAACTGGCATCGAGTTTGCGCCGACCAGCTGGGGCGCCGATGATCGTTTTCCCATGGCCGCGGGAGAGGAGGGGAGCTCGATCGTCGGAGGAAGGGCCTGCCCAATGAAAATGGAGACCGAGGACGGAGTACAAGTGGAGTCTCAGGAGCCTGACCCAGACGAACAGGGGCCCACGGCCCAGGCGGCCACTGACAAGGCAGGGGTAAAGAAGCATCGCGTGACCTTAATTCTGAATCTAGATATTTGTCTACCTAATGAAAAGTCTTAAAAATTGGATTTGGTCGCGAAAATTGGTGGCCCTTTCATATCCCACTTTTATGTGTCGAAAGGCAGGGCCTTTCATATCCCACTTTTATATGTGTCGAAAGGCAGAGCCTTTCATATCCCACAACGGTCCCTACTATACATCTAAGTGGAAGATGTTAGTCAGGAATCGAAATCTCAAAAATAATAAATTATTGAAATGTCGCCAATGAGATCACCGCACCTGTTCTGCTTGAACCTGAATGAACACATCGGACCTCGCGGTAATACAAGCATAAATCATCGGTTAGTCCAGACATGGAAAAGCATTAGGTGAAAATCAATCTTAAATGAACTTGGAACTTACTGTAAATGCACCGCCTGAAAGTTCTGTGTGAGTTAAGGTTCTTACCATTCCTTCTTTTAAAAGATTGAATAAAATGTAGCAAATTTTACTTTGTATACAATAAGTATATTACGCATAAGGAATTACAATATTTTTAGAAAATCATTATGTAAAATTTTGGAAAGATAGATCTAAATGTATTAAGCATTTAAAATTAAGTTTATTCTTTAAAATTTTAACGATTTGTTAAATTAGTGATAATGAGTTGTATCAGATACACTCTAAATGCATTTAGAAAAAGATCTAAATGTTTTCAACATTTTAAAATAAGTTTAAACCATGGTTATTCTAAAAAATTTTAACGATTCATTTCAACATTTTAAAATAAGTTGTAACCATGTTTATTCTCAAAACTTTTAACGATTTGTTAAATTAGTGATAATGAGTTGTATCAGATACACTCTAAATGCATTTAGAAAAAGATATAAATGTTTTCAACATTTTAAAATAAGTTGTAACCATGGTTATTCTCAAAAATTTTAACGATTTGTTATATTAGTGATAATGAGTTGTATCAGATACACTCTAAATGCATTTAGAAAAAGATCTAAATGTTTTCAACATTTAAAATTAAGTTGTAACCATGTTTATTCTCAAAAATTTTAACAATTTGTTAAATTAGTGATAATGAGTTGTGTCAGATACACTCTAAATACATAGGTATTCGCAGCCACCACCTAGAACATATGTGACTACATTCTTATATACTAATAGAGTAACCTGTTTACTCACTTATTGCCTACTACACAACTTGCCTACGAAGTTTCAACCATTTTGTGCCAAAAGAATGTGAAAGAATGTATGTGTAAATATAGTGACTTGAACTGAAAACTAAGTTCCTAAACTAAGTTATTGTATTAAGTTCCTTCAACAAAAGAAATATTTCACATTTTGCATTTCAGTACGCCCTTATTCTCTAAGAATACGTATTTTATACCGAAAGTAATGACACTGTAATATTTTGATATTGATTGTTTGCAAATAAAACTTCATTTCAAATTTGAGAGATTTTTTTTCATTTGAATTCTTTTCCCATTCTGATAATAAAATTAATTAATAAATCAACCAAATACAATTGTTTTTGTAATTAACTTAAAAATGAATTTTTTGTCTATGAATTAAATGTTTTCGGGCGAGGCGACATCAGGAGTCGAGTTGACGTTCAAAAGAAATATGCCAAAGACACTTTTGTACGAGATGGAAATAGTATTTTATGGTATAAAAATTAATGAAATTTTTTTATTGACCAGACACAATAGTAATTAACAAAAGGACAAAGAACACCGGATAGAGATAGGTATAATTACATAAGGTGTGTGTTGAAGAAAACGAGCGGCGATAGGAGCGAGTTTTCTTATATAACAAGATAATTATAAATTATACTATTTTATCCATGTGTTACGTTCAATATTTTTCGTTTCCATTTAAGAATAATTTAAACTTTGAGAAATTCAAGCACATCTTTACCATTGGAGCCGCATATATTTGATGACGTCGTATTACTTCTGAAAAATATCTATTTTAATGGGCTTTGCATTCATTGTGTTTGTTTGTAAGAAATGTTTGAAAATGGAAGATACTGAACATTTTGAAGATAAATTATTAGAAGCTGAAAACGTCAAGAAAACATTACTTCCCACGAGAAGTAAAAACAGGTATGAGATAGAATGCATGTATAAATATTGGGAAGAATAAAAATATAGTCACTTCTGATGCAGCGTTTACTACTATTCTCGTCACTTTAAAATCTAAAATGCACTAATATCTAAAATAACTAAAATGAAAAATGTTACAGTTGCATGAGCATATATACTGAAAAGCAACATAGGGTACTTATATTTCTTTTGGTATTGACAATTGTTGTCGCCAATATTTCCAGAATTCTCCGATGTATATCGTAATAATGCGAATGGTGACTTGTTATTGATTTACGATTGCAACAAAACAAGGATGACTTCCGGAGATTCCGCCGACATTTACACCGTGCTTCTAGACTTAACCGCTTCTAGAGGCACTATTGACTTTGATCCACCAAGATTGTAATCGTGATTATAGTTGGTCGTGATGTGATCGTGATGATTAGGGAACGCATTTCCATGTAATTATGTCTTTACAGGAACTAGATACCTGCATTCCATTATATTTTTTAGAGTTTACAAGACATTCTGAATGAATTAGAACTATTTTTATTTTATATATTTGTAATTTTATCGTAAACTCCCCTAAGGAAAATATCAAACAATCAGTGTTAATGATCACCAGCTTAACATTGCCTTTACTATTTGTAAATGCCAATGGTATTTGCCAAAAGGCCGAAATCATTTCCTCTTTCTGTTGTGCGTAAACGATATGCCCTCATCTAATACAAATTGATGAACAGTTCTGTTTGCAGAGGACACGAATGTTCTTTGCAAAAGGGAAACAATAAATAGTACAATTTCAGAAGTCTCAAATTGGTTTTGTAATAATAAATTAATAGTTAACGAAGGAAAAACTGTCTCGATGCAATTTTGCGTTTCAAATAGGCTATCGTGTGTTCCATTGAAAATGAACAGTATGCAATTAGTTGATGTTAAGGTAAAAATAAAATTCTAGATCTCTCAATTCAGTCAAATCTCAAATGGAATGTACATATAACAGAATTAAACACTAAATTAAGCTCATTATGTTACGCATTCAGAATTCTTTCAAATTCTGTTCACGCAGCTCGTTGCGTGTATTTTTCAAATGTACTACATTCCCGCCTGAGATATGGCATAATATTCTGGGGAAGCTCATTCTTTAGTGCCCAAACATTTAGACAGCAAAAGAAAATTATCCGAATAATGAAAAAATGACATCCACGTGATCCGTGCAAGCCTCTTTTCACTGAGCTTGGAATCTTACCATTGCTTGCCTATTTATTTACGAATCTGTAGTATTTTTCAAAACTGTTTTACTTAACGGTGGGAATACATTTTCATGTAATACAGATATTTATAGTTACAACACACGACGTAGAAATCATGTTCATCAAGTGTCAGTATCAACAGCTCACAACGAGAAATCCACATACAATAAATGTACGTTACTTTACAACGCATTGCAGAATGAAATTAAACAATTAAAATCGGTACACAAATTTAACTTCAAAGTAAAATCTTTTCTGTTGCATAATTGTTTCTATAGAATTAGAGACTATACTGATCGTCAAAAAGAAAAATAATGTTTACTTTAACAGAACAATGATATAGTATAATGAATTAGTTTACATTTGTATTGTACAATTTTTCAAAAAGAATTAATACGCCTGTAACAAGTAATGTACTTCAGCTATTGAGAAAATGCTGAGATGGCCCCTTGATTTGCTTCTGGACCCTCAATCTCCGCTCTCCCTGACATTTGCATAAATGGAACTCTCCTACCGTGGTGTAAAGACTTGAGAACTTTATGTGTGTATGGATAATACTCTTAACTGGAAAGTGCAAATTGATAAAATCTGACAAAAACTCTTCGCGTCCCTGCATTTTCATGCGTAAATTTTTACCTTTAAAAACTCATCAGACTCTCGTAACACCCCTCCTTATGCCTCATTTTGATTATTGAGATTTGCTACTGACTGACATAAATCTAAAACAGCAACGCAAGATACAAGTAGCTCAAAATGCATGCATTCGTTTTATTTTCGACCTTCAAAAATACGATCATATTTCAACCTTTTATGCCCTTTCTAAAATTCTTACCGTTGATAAAAGCCGTTTACTTCTCTACCTTCTCCTCCTTTACCCGATATTAAACAGCACACATCATACCATCCTATCACAACGATTTCAGGTTATGAAGCTACATCGTGCCCGAGCGTCACGCCTTATTTGTATTCCGCATCACAATACCACTGCGTTTAGCAAATCATTCACTGTAACTGTCATCTGTGCTTGGAACAATCTCCCCTCTGCTATAAAAAATAGCAGTAAATTTCATAAGTTGAAAAAAAGAAGTCAGTAACTGGATCCATGAATATATTACATAACAAGAGTCCCTCTGCTCGCTTGCCAAAAATTAGAACTGGGTGGACGCCGCACTACGTCAGCACTGTGATGTATCTCATATTTATTCCTATCCCACCTATCGTACAAAGTTCTACCCCATTTCTTAAATAAATACTTCCATGTCCTCTTAACTCTCTCTCTCTCTCTCCCTCTCCTCGGATAGCTAAAATCCTCGCTCTTATTGTTTTCTTTTTCTCTCTTAGTTTTCATCCTAGGTTACTTTATTCTCCGTTCCCTCCAATTTTCATACTATTATCTAATTGTTTAGCTGTATAATGTAAAATAATCTTTTTGGCACACAAAAATATCATTCCTCTTTCTATCTACTTTTACATTTATCATTATATTAATAAATTTGACAAATCCATAACCTAGCTATATGTCTCAATAATCTATTCGTACTCTCTCAATCATTTTAAAATAACATATGAAGAACAAAATTTCATCTCATACTTCACTTTTATGCAGTGCACACATGTATGCATACCTTTGCTGTGTGATTATGCATGAGCATTTTCTCATATGGTGTATTTATTCAAAATATTATACTGATATGCTTTTAATTTTTTCTAGGTGTGTTTCACTAATTTGCTTTCGGTTCTTCATTTCTTACAAACTGTGCAGTACATTGAAACATAATATTAAGTTCAAAATATTTTCGTTTTTTTCTTTGTATTTTGTGTGCACTGAAATTGTTTACTTGTATTGTGTCTAGGCCTTAAGCCGCCAGTGAAAGTGCTTCAAATGACTGCAAATGAAGTTTTTCGAAAACTCAATAGATTTCTGTGAAAAAAAGAGCTTCAATTTTCGCGTATACAGTTATGTTTAATGCCAATTTCCTTCAAGACAGCTCCAAAGTTTTCAATGAAAATTTCTATTTAGGAAAAGGTTTTACTCTGCTTTAATATTCGTAAAATAATATTTCGGTTCTACTATTTGGAAACCGAAAAGTTGAGAAAATTTCAAAGTGTACTTTGGTCGATTGTAGCAGACAAGGAGGAAGGACAAGACTGTACAGTACCAGTCCACACTAACGAAATTAGAAAACTTTACTACGAGAAAGTCTGTGCCATTCTGTCGCACTTCTAGTTACTTTCTCGTATATATACGTTTATACAGAGTAATATACGTAGTGTAGAGAAAGTTATGCAATGCTCTCGAAAATCGATTTCCAGATTTTAACGGAAATACATGTTTGGGGGTTCCCTGATACCGAAAAGGAGTTTTTTTCAAAACGTCCGTCCGTCCATCCGTTTGTCTGACCAGAGAATGGAGTAAGATCTTAAAGCCAGTCCACACAAAGGAAATTTGAAACATTTGCTACGATAAAGTCTGTGGTATTCTGTAGTACCTCTAGTTACTTTCTCGTATGCATACGTATATGCGGAAGTAATATTTGTAGTATAGAGAAAGTTATGTAATGTTGCGGAAAAACAATTTCGAGATTTCAACGGAAATACCGAAAAAGTGTTTTTTTTAAACGTCCGTCTGCCAGTCCGCCCGTCTGTCTGTCTGTCCGTCCGTCTGTGAACACTACTAGCGCCTAAACAATGCGTAGGATTCAAAATTAAAGAAACACCTGTCCATCTAGTTCTACTTAAAACTTGTTTTTCTGTTGTCAATTCCCCTAATTTAAAACATCTGTTTAATTGATTACTGAAATTTTTATGTTCTTATTGTTGAAATGCATTTTTAATAATTAACCCATTAAGGACGGCATTTTTTAAATGGATAGTTTGTTTACATTTATTATACAAATAACATTTAAAAGAATAAAAATGAATAAAATTAGGTTAAAATCATTTATTGTGGGAATTCTGATTTGTTGTTGAAACATACCCCTAACTGCTACAATTATTGGGCGATTCGTCGTAACCCGTTTCCAAATTTCTAATAACATGGGCGCCAGGAAAAAAGTTACGATAATATTTTAACTATTATTACTCTGATAAAAAACTGAATATTATCCCGCTAGCTGGGTCGATGGGTCACGTCAGAAATAATCGCTATTATCTATTAATAGCCGATTACCCGATCTGCCATCTATACAGAATGGCGAGAAATCTGAAAACAGAGATTATTTGATCTAGCTACTTATTAGCTTGAATTGGCCAATGAAAATCATTTTATCTTTCTTTCAAGAGAAACTTAATGTTTATTTATTATCAATGCAGCAAATCAAAATGAAAAAAAAATTACATTGAGAGACATTCTTAGTCATGACCTGGTTCGAAACTTATACGGCGATTCTGGTCTTCGCGTGCTCTTGATTGGTGCTACCTCGAAGTCCAATTACCACGAATGTTCTTCTCATCTTTGAAAACGAACACCGCCGATTCACCGCTTCGCACCACTCAAATATTTGTTCCAGCTCCACTATATTATGTCTGATGCCCGTTCTCACTGTATAAATATCCAGTGCTTTTATGATTACACCGCAAAACAAATTTCTCAGTTCTATCTTCCGTTTATAGCAAGGAAATATGCAAAGTCCGGTATCGTTTGTGAACCGCATACATTTATAAGTTCAAGAATGATTAGAGTTCACTCGCGAAAAAAACTCCAAGTTTATTTTGATGCACAAAATTTTCGGAACTCCTTAATAATCTATTTCCAACATCGAAAATATTCAGAGTCTGAATATGTCCTTCAAGATTCTTGCTCTACCACACGAAAATATTTCGAAGTCCCAACACGTATTGTAGACCCCCGAAATTTTATAAGTCCTAACATGCACAAATTAATCTATACGCGAGCGAACCGTCACGACATGCGACCGAATGAATTTTATCCTCCCCTTTAAAACCCACAATGCCTCGCCTTTCTATTTCGACAAAATGCCCAAACTTCCGTTTTACTAATCAGTCGACGCTTCTTCAACCAATCCACAAATCTCTTATATTTCCTCCTACTCACGCCGCCACCTCCACGGTCAGATGAATGTTTGTTTATCCTGACAACAACCACGACGTCGTTACTAAGGCGCCATATTGCCTATTATTTGCCCTAACCATTTCGCCCATTTACGACAAATATTCTGTAATAAACCATGTTCCCATATTGGTATATCATAGTGTTGTTGACGTTCTTATAAGAAGAAATAAAAGAGGTCATCTTCGTCAACATATTAGCTTTATTAAGATAGCCGGCTTTCGGCGGCTTTGCCGTCATCGTCAGTCTACAAGATACAGAAAGATACAACAAAATTATAAATAAATACACAAGAAGATAGAAAATTAAATTACAATTAATGGATACATCTAAAGTATTTAGTTACAGATAGAAGATAAAATTTCAAAAAAAGGGGAAATGCAACGGGAGGATTAGTAGCGGTTCAAATTAAACAAAACATCAATACAGAAAGACACATTGTCTGATTGCCAGTCCCCTCTACTAATAATTTTACACACCCCGACCTCACTAACTACTCCCCCGCCTCCTAAGTCATTTCCAAGAGAACACAGGTGCAGGTTGTGGCAAGTGCAGGTTGAATCAAATGATTTCGCTCATCATATCTGATATCATCGTGTCAAACTTCTTACAGCAATTCTGATTTTCCAGAACCTCTCCAGGGTTCTGCATATTTAGTTAGATATGTAGGGACAATCTGTCTTCTAAAGTGAAGATTTGGTGTTGACTGCTCTAAAGATTTTTTGCGCAATATCCAATGCAGCATCTAAGAACCAGGAGAAAATAGACCAATAACATTTTTACTCTCTCGTATACGTAGGAATATCAAGTCGACTCCGGGTATAGTATTTTTTTTTGTTATTTAAGGTAGCATCAACATCTCGATCATTAGCAACCACTATTAGAGTTAACAGTATGGTAACTATGGAGATGAAAGGATATGGTGATGATAAGGGGTGAAAGGACGAACACAAATACAACCATGCCCGAGGCGTAACTCGAACCCGCGACACCGGTTCGAGATCGCTAAGGCAGTAGAGTGGTCATTACAACACCACTGTCTTAGCGATCTCGGCCACCGGGCCGGCTATAGTGAACTTCTGGGGAGTAACATTTTTGGTTCTTTACATCAGAAGTTCTATATATCCGATGATGTCAAAATTAAATAGAATTTATAACATAGGGGCGAACACTTCAACACATGTCCCGAAACGGCAATGGCCGTTCATTGCCTGTATATGATAAAAATAAGTATTATATGCATGGGAAAAATAAAAATATTATATTTGTAATTCAATAGCATTACGGAATGACTTATTCCCTTCATTCCATTGACTGACCGCCCCTGATATTACGATACATTAAAACAAACAAACTTTCAGATACATTCTCTGCTTTTTCTCTCAGTCAAATAGAAACATGAATTACGTTAAATAGTACATGAGTGACTTGCATGATGTAATATAGTTAATTTCATAAGGTAATGAAAAATACATTTACTTATTGAATGGTTATTAGAATACATTAAATACAATTCTACAGATACATTTACTGTTTTGCTCTGTCATAATTCAAACTTCAGTTACATAAAATAGCACATAATGAATGAATTGCATAATGTAGTATTGTTAATTTCGTATAGTAATAATGGAAAGTATAGTTCCTTTGCTATAATATACTTATATTAACTTATTTGTTCCTTTTCCTAGCTTCCTCACCCTTTCCGTAATTTCATTCTGTCCCTTCCTCATATATAAACTACAAATCACTATTTAATCTAATCCACCTGTCCCAACCACCTCGCTCCTCCGTAACTCTTCTGTAATTGCTTTCTTCACTCCCACACTTCCTCTCTTATATTCTCTATTAGTAAATTGCATACTCCATTTAAAGCTTAACCAAGGAAACCAATCTAAACATTTCCAACTTTTCCTTTTCCTCAATTCAAGTTTAAACTAATCCAATAATATCCTATTTATTGACTGCCCCCTAAAATTCTGTCTTTATTTCTTAATCCTACCTTGTTCCAGAATTAAATCTTAATATCGCTTTTTATTCTTTCTTTATCCACTTTTCTGTCAATGATATCATTACTCCTTAACTCCTCTTACTGGCTTCCACTCCCCTCGCTTTTTTGCTCCTGCTTCAGCTCCACTATCCTACTGTCATAACTATCCCATCCATATCTTAGATTTATATACATATACCACCAGTCACTATCCTTACTTCGTTCCGTTCCGCTCTTTCTTCTCCAGCAAAATTGTTAATCGTCTAGTTAATTTTTCATTCCTGTACTGTTAGGTCAGCTCCTATCCATACCTCCGATCTTTTCACTTTTCCTTTGATTCTCAAAATTTCTTTCCTTTTATTGTAATTATTCAACTTTAAGACTCTAACTTAAGATTTTCCAATCTTTAACTAATCCAATAATATCTTATTTATTGACTTCCTCCCAAAATTCCCTTAATTCCCAAAACAATTATCTTCTATCCATTTTCCCAACCCCTCTTTTTTTTTCCCTTTTCAACATTTAATCACAATATTATTCCTTGTCTATTCTTTCTCTAGCTTTTCAATTTTCCTCTCCCATAAAGGCATCATCTGCTTCTCTTTAAATCTTACCTACTTCACTCTTTTTATTTCCCACTTTTTTCCTATTTTTCTCTTTCATCTAGTTTTTTAACCTTTTTATCTATTTTCTGATCTTTACATCCCTTCTTGCAACTCTTTCCTCATTTCTCCCGTTGTCCTATTTCGTTCCTTATCTCACTATTTCTCTCAAATTATTTTTCCAATCACTCCTACAAGACCTCCATACCGTCTCCCTTGTACTGACTATCCTGACTTCATTAGTTTTTTAAAATTTATCTATCTTCTAACAATGCTATCCCTGTTTCACATAATTCTTTTGTTCGTTTCTCCTCACATCTTTCTGTGGATGATGATCCCATTTTTATGCCTTTCTTTATTAACCCATCTGTTTCTTGACTTCCACTAGTTTTCTCTTGATTACTCTTAATTGTCAGAAACATAAATCAGTACATGCGCTAGAACTGCAGTACTTATTGAAACACTAGTAGATGACGCTATTAAATCATCGAATTCAATCCACGTGTTGGCTCTTTTACAAATAGATGTTAGTGTCCTATCGTACTGATATCATTTTGAACTTGTTTAGGTCCTTTAAATCGAATCACACCAGCAATTTTGAAAAAGTGTTTCTTGCTTTGAGGATTGCAAATACGTTCCGGAATGTCTCTCAATTTTACGGTGATCATGGTGCCTGTAGAAGTGTTAAATGGTTCAATGAGTACAAATGGCCCTGAAACAATGAAAAAACATCAATATTTATATGTTGAACTAGTGCAAAACATAAGTATTGTATTATAATTGGACAGAAGTTTGAGTAGTTAATTCATGAAAATAATTAAGATATTAATTGATCCAATTTATCGTAATAAAGTTTTAGAATTTATATTCTTTCATGCTTATTTTAACCTCAAAAAGTACACACGATGAAAAGACAGGTTTTGGAAGTAAATGCTTTCATTGATATCACGTAAGATAATAAAAATCAGATTCTCACAAAACTGGTTATTTCGTATATAATAGTAACAAAGGAACTGGAATAACGTTAAATATGACTGTCTTACCAGACTTTCGACGGAATGTTGCGGAAAAATATTTAGGTCTTCAGGGGTTAATATACAAACTAGATGTTAGTGGATGTATTGGTAGGAAACATTCACAAGTAACTTGTTTGCATAATAATCCCTCAATGCCTAATTATTTAAAATCATCTTTATGCAGAGTATACCTAAGGGTTGTGAAGTCTTTTGTATTTTCAACTGTGAGTGATTTTGAGTCCTAGTTTTATCCTTACCCATTTTTTCTATCTTGGTCGTGCAATTTGCATTGTTGCAATTTTTGTTTGGGCACTTTGCAGTATTTAAAACCACTGCTTTTAAGTCTGCATTTTCTCGCAGAAATTTTTCGTCCACTTGAATTCTGCCGAGTAACTTTTTCTGCCTACAACCATTCGGACAGGTTGTGGTCTCAATGATTGTAGGGCATGATTTCATTATACATGCTGCGAGCATTGCTGCATCATAGTTGCACACCAGTTGAAACATGCCGGTGTTTCCTGTTTTTCGTTTCTCTCCGTATGTCAGCAATAATTCCGCTCGTAGTCTGTATATTTTTGACGATAATCCTTTAGAGATCATCGCCTGAACCATATTAAAAAATGGGTCTGTTATTTGTAATACCTATAAAATAATTATTAATGAATTCCTTTGTAATCATATTTCAAAGACAAATTTCATTAGGTGGAAAAAAAAATTCTAGAGGGATGACTAATAAAATATGAACAATAACTGAAAGTATAGTTATATTAACATTCCATTCATGTATTAAAAATTAGATGATACTTACTTCTTCAAGTATATTTTCGTGGTCACGTGTAATGACGTATATAGCTTGAAAAAAGCTGTCAAAAGCACACGTGTTACTTAAGGCAATTACTTCTCCTTTAATTCTATACTCATGGCCCTTCATGGACGAAGCATTTTTTATAACAGGTACTTTTGTGTGTTTTTTTAAAGATAAGGAATCTTTTATGTGATCTTCATTTCTACCAAAATATAAACTTGAATTTTTTGGAACACCAAGCCCTTTCCATATTTTGATCTGTTGGGATGCAACTTTTATTCGAGGAGTTTGGCCATGGAAGCTGCTGAGAGAGACTGGACGTGCTCCATAGTCTTCCTCATTATTTAATGACTTAGAACATTCATCTAAAGTATGAACATTCTTATTGCAAATTACGCATTGATGTGCACCTGCCTGAATGTCTCCTTTTGCGCAGGCCTGACATAATGACATCTGGCTAGAGACGTTTTTGGAGATGTCAGTTCTCTCCGTCTGAAAAATATCCCCTTGTTCACAACTTCTAGAAATACATTGGGTCTTGATGTTCATCTCTGTTTCGGGATTACTAGTTTCGTAATTTTTTAAGTCCACTATGTCAGGTCCACCACTCATAACAGGAGTTTCTTTCCTTCTAAAGGGCACTGAGGAGTACCGTATTACTTCTTTCTGATTTCTGCCCTTCGCTAATTTGAAAACAGCAATTAAAGGGTTATCATCCAAATAATGCCACTTAATATATTCGCATTTTTTATATCGCAAACCTTTGCTGGAAAACATAGTTGGCAGTTCCTGTTCCCCAAATACCATTTCTTCACCTGTCATTTCAGCTCCGCATAATTCAGGTTTTTCCAATTCCATTCTCATTGGTTGGCGAAGCCAACGCTTGCTGCATTTTTTCAGGCTGCCCACTTTTATTTCACAGTTCATCGCAATTTCATTGCCATTACCTTTCATGGTAATGTACAGCTTACTCCCACAGTGACATGTTCCTGTATTTTGATACAGAGAATAACAAATAGAAATGATATTAGTAGGAACAATTATTGTAAATGTCTAATAATTAAAATATTTATTTGCGTATAGTGGAAAGTGGGGTAGAAATGAACAGAAATATGGTAAAACGGAACACCGTTCGAAGAAGCTGCTACAACAGAACATACTTTCTTTAAACGGTTACGGAACATTATAAAATTTGTTGAATCTACGGAAAATATTTGCCAGAAATGGAATTCAAACCTATACACATAGGCTCCACAAACATCCGCTTTATCTATTAGACAAACCAGCTGATTACGTGTCATTCATGTTCCCGAGGTATCAAAAATAAAAGTATAAACATTTTTGCAATAACATAAATTTTATAGAAAGTTATGACAATCGTACATATGACGTATTAGTAAGCAAATATTCTCAATTGGAACAAAACATTTAAAGAAAAAATGCGTTTACGTATGTTTACTGTCTATGCTCTACTACACTTAAAGACTGTTTCCTGAGGAGAGAAAAGTCGATTTGGAGGCATATATACACGTTTTGGGGTTCCCTGATTCGGAAAAAGATTTTTTTAAACGTCCGCCAGTGTGTCCATGTGGGTTTACTGGTTCCCTATCGGGCGCCTCTGTAGGTGGCGGATAGGGGAATGATCAGCCAGTTATTGATTGATTGATTGATTGATTGATTTTTTCGTGTTTCCGGGCACGTAAACTACTGTGGTCATTCGTCCCGTTAGTGTAGTGCATGTTCCCCCCCGAGAGATGGCGGTGATCATCCCCCGCTGGATGGTGAGATCCGGCGCCGACCTACCGTCGGCTAGTGGGGTTTACCCCTAACCAGGACTCTCCCACCAGCGGGGCACCGCCCCAGCCGGGACAAGCTCTAAGTTCCCGACCGGTCTCCCGAAATATGTGGTTGTGTAGTGCATGTTAGTGTAAGTGTGTGTGTACGGGGAGAGGATAGGACAAGGAAGAGGAAGGAAAGATCGCGCGCGGTCCGTGGCCCGTTTGTTAGGGTACTGCTCCGGCATTCGCCTGGTGTTGATCGGAGAAACCACGGAAAACTTCCGATCAGAGCAGCCGGCCACTAGAATTCTCCTCCAGACAGCGACAGAATTCGACCTAGCTGAAAAGCTAGTGTCGAAAATCCTGCCGCCGTGGGGAGTGTAACCTAGGACCTCCCGGTCAGGGGCGCTGCAGTGACATCAGTTGATGCACTGAGCTACCGCCTCCGGTCAGCCAAAGTTATCTGGTGAGTACCGGGAAGATTAAATATCCGTGGTGGATTAAAATCGGGGATGAATAAGAAGAGGTCGGCAACGGCTCAGGACGCGGCAGAGAGTGCTTGACAGCTTCCAAGCTGTGCAAAGACAGAAGAGAAGGGGAAGACCTGTCTTCTCTCAGGATACTGCTATCTTGGAGGTGATGGTTCATCAAAGGTTAGAGGAAGAAAACCTCGAAGTTTATGGTTGTGATGTTGGGCCCTCAGCCCGCTCAGAAAAAACTCAACATTGAAAGAGCCCCAAGCAAAAGCCTCAGAAAGTTGACGACGACGACTTGGCCTTCGTTAATTGACTTGGCCAGGTATAATTATCTTCGAATATGGAATGTGTAAAGCATAGGAACAAAGATATCCGATGTGTTTGAAGAATTAGATTAAATTTAGATGTTGCTGACCAATTTGAAATTAAAACGAAAGGACAGGGTTAAGAAGGGATTCAAAATTACGTTAACATATACTGCGGAGTAAAAATAAGTAAATAATAATCTATGACCATACGCAAAACGACGCGTCAATGGTATTAATTAAAATCTATTACGAGATAACCTACGCCTAAAGAGGCATGATCTGGTCGTAATTGACGCCTATGCGTCAACGGACTGGTGGAACTGATACGAAAGAATGTTTTTTTTTTACCAACTTGACGAAGCTTCTGGATCGCATTGGAAATATTTATTTTACGTCAAATACAGGTTAACACTGTGTATGACGTGCGATGGGGAGAAGTGAATTCCATACACGTTTTCAAAATTCTATTATTCCTTCACTAAGCCATATACTTCTTGAATTTTGAATACAGAAAAAGTATTTAAATTTATTATTAAAATTAAATAAAAAATAAATTAATTTTTTTATTTAAATTTATTTATTTAAAAAATATATTTAATGAAGAATTTGATGGAAAAGTAAGATGGCATTATGGAAGAAATATAGTAGGGAAACTTGCAGAAGATGCAAAAGGCAAAAGTTGCCAAGGGAAAAGACTAATAGGTATCTGTGAGCAATGTGAATTAAAAATACGGATATTTTTTTCAGCATAAAACTCTCATGAATACACCTGGACCCAACCATCAAGGAAATTATACTCCATAATTGATTACATCATTAGTGAACAGAGTAATAGGTCCAGGGAGGAGGAACGTAGGGTATACAGAGGTGCACAGTGCGGATCTGACCACTTCCATCTGCGAGCTAAATGTCTCATCCCCTACCAAAATAGAAAAGTACAAGACGAAATAAGGGAATGAGACTCTGGAAGAAAATATATAATAAGGCCTACCAATTCAGCTCTTGTATTATGTCAGGCTAAATGGGAAATTGCAAAATGTAATGAGTCTTCTCGGGGAAGCAATGTACCGAGTACATGTACAAAATACATACCCACAGGAAGCGGCATACGAAAGGTTGGGTGTTACTTATAAAAGGAAGCAATACAGGGCTCGGACGCATGGTTGGTATGACAAATTTTCTGGAAGGGAACATGAGAAGAAACACGCCGAAAAAATTGGCTGACGACCCGTGATCTAGGAGACAGAAACGTATACAGGAATATGTGGAGAACTAAGAAAGAAGATTATAAAACCTAAATATTATATACGGGACCTATAGCGTCAAGGAATCAGTATTACTCTTGCAAACTTCAGATTACGCGTGAAAAGTCTTGAATGCATTATGCATGAATTTCTCCAAAAAACTACCAAAACATGCAAACATGCATGGAAAAAGTATGCATAAATTTTTAAAAGTTACAAAGTTTGAAATTTACAAGCTTAAATAAAACATGCATTTCTGGGAACCCATAAGATTTTTTAAACAATGTTATTTTTCTTATTTTATTTATTTATTTTGTTGGCGAGAGTCTAAAATATGTATTGTAGGGGTCCTAATTTTGCTGAGATTCTTCGAGCAGATAGTACGTATAAGAAAAAGACAAAGAAGACGTGCTTGATAATGTATTAAAAATGCTAACTGATAGTGAAGTTGATTTTTCAGACTATTGGTGCTAAGTAGATAAAATATTTCATTAAGTTCACTTCACACACACACAATAAATTTTGAGCTGCTAATTTAGGTAATATACTTTTCCAATTCATATCAGTAGCGTTCTTTAACTTAGCATATTTTAATCCGTAAATAATAAATACTTATTCAAAATATGAAAGTATATAACTATTACAAATTTTCGTAAATGTAAAGGATATAGAGAAATCAGTCATCCAACGAAATATTAACATATTATCACAGAAACCACATAATAATACGAAGATGGCCTTCGACAGAGACCATACACAATTACGGGCGTTCTAGTGTTACAAAAATTATCAGTTAATTCATTAAAAAATACAAGTAGTATTACATATCAATCTTACCTGAAATGTTTCCTTTGTCTTCTGATACAGCCAGATAATGCTTTTTGAAAAGAAACCCACAGGGCAAATGGGTTTCGGCTGCAATTTGTTTTGAAACATGTTGTTCCCAAAATCCTGATTTCAACACACGCCATAATTTCTTATTTTTTTTCGATCTACCACGACGATTGTAACAAACGATTTCTGTCATTGAGTCAAACTCAGCTTTCGAAAAAAGTAACTCAGCGTTCAATATTTGGGAATTATCCTTCATAGTATTGTTTAGCGACAAATCATTTTCGCTTGTTGAATCATTTTCTCTTGTTGAAACGTAAAAAATTGCGGTATTTTCCTTTTTGTGGAATTTTCTGCATGCAAAGACGTATAATGAAGAAACTTTGATTGCATTTTTCAATTCTGCACACATGTCTTTCCAAACAGGATTTAATTTAGACACACACCTTTGTGTATTAGAAAGGATGATCGTATCTTTATACTTCGATAAAATTTGATTCAAGGCATCATCATCAATAGTCTTCTTTCGTCCTACTTTCATTTTGGCGAATATGGTTAATTCCGTGTATGAAAATTCTTTTGCAACAAACAAAAGATGTACAGTCAGCTACAAATTAAAATGATGGTACAGCCAGGTTCTGGCAAATGGCAACACAGCACAACAGACGCACCGAAATACATGCACAAAATGCGTACTCAGAAAAATGTTCAATACCGAGGATCATGAAGTTGAAACACACGATGCAGATTTAATAGTTTGCAATGTTAACCGTTTCAGTTCACCAGTATGAATGAGGCATCAGGCAGCTCTCCTGGGGCATTAGGCTGGTCGCTTAGGGCACCATCAGGAGGGGGAGCGGACTGCCATGCGTCATTTTGCGTGTGGGCGGTGTTTAAGGTGAGAGCACATGTATTGCTTAAGATTGCGCTCTAACAAAGAAGAAATTCAATAAAAAAAGAAAAGGTGTCTTTTGTTATTGTTTGTGAAATCCTATCGAGTTTCTTCAGGTTTGAGAGTGGGTAAACGATCATCTTTTTCCGCGGGAAAACACGAAATTCATTACACTTTCAGATGGTTTTGCAAACTACACTTCTTTTATCGGCGACACTTTTTGATTATGAAATGTTAAAAAAAAACTAACAGAAAAGAAAAGTGGAATTTGAAAAAGAAAGATGATGGTAATAATAGGGAACGAATTTCTGTGTAAATACGTAAGTTCCGGCCAGGCGCGGTCAGTCAATGGAATGATGAGAATGAGTCATTCCGTAATGCTTTTGAATTACAAATAAAACATTTTTTAAATGTTTCCATGCATACAATACATTTTTTCTCCTTTTTACATTCGTGTACATATTTTTATATTTCGATTTGTTACATATTTTTCTCTTATATTGGCAATGAGCGGCAATTGCCATTTCCGGTAATGTGTTCAATGTGTTTATCCCGTATGTTGCTATCTGGCGGCAGTTTAAGAAAATGGTGCCGATAATTTGCGCTCTTGCGGTAGCTTGCAGAACTAGTTGAGCCCCCTCTCGGCAACACCATCTAGCCCTGGGCTACTCAAACAGCGATTCTGAGGTGTGCTAGGTTGCCACAACCACCATAGCACAATCACATCAAACCAAATGTAATATTTAGTACTCATTTATTACCAAAAATATATTTATTACTTTTTTCCGTTTCTGAAATAAATGTGGTTGTGCTGGCGTGACTGTCAAGCTAGCGCAACAACATTTAAAAAATGAGCACTATCGATTCAAACTAAGGAGAATATTAATACATATTTATTACTAATTTATTACCCAAAAATGAAATTTATTACTCTTCACGTTCACGGAAAAATATTGTTAAAAACGGTATAGTTATGAAACCACGCGCTATATTCACGTATAAAACTGTAGATTACCAACGGCAACTAAAACTTATTAAATAATTAAATAAACATTCAATACTAACTTCTTACACCAAAGATAAATTTATAAACGTATTAAATAAATATTAAATAAAATATTAAATAAATATTGTTAAAACAGAATCATAGGTATCCAAACATGCCAGAGCTTCAAATTCGATAATAGAGAGAACCAACCAGCACAATCACATAAAACTAAGAACATAATTTAACACACATTTGATACTAATTTGTTGTTCTAAACAGAAATTTATTACTCTTGCCATTTACAAAATAAAGAATTTTAAATACGTCATATTTATGCTACCACGCACGACATTCGAGTAGAAAATTGGAGACTACGAACGGTCACAAACAACTATAACCTATTAAATAATTAAATACACTTTTCTTCACACATTCATGACGCTTCAGTTAAATTTCTTAATATAATTAAGCACCCTTTTGCAACTAGAAATTTGGCATAGCTGGTGCAATCTCCAAAAAGAAAATTTTCTTTCCGTGTAACATTGGAAACGATTATTTTCATTTTCAAATCACAAAAATATGTTTATAAGTAGTAAATGTTGCAAAAATAGTGTACTGTTTTTCTATCGTGATATCCTTTCTCAGATCAGTGAGACGTTTTCAGTCCGAGTAAAGGAAAATACCCCAAAGAAACAAGACGCCACCCACTGTGCGGGAGGAAATATTATGAACTCTAAATGTTTGAAATATTTATAAAAATATGGTTGAATGGTATATAGTGTAAAAAACAATATGAAAATCTATGAACTGTCCTGATAAGCATTTCTTTTCTTGGTAAGAAATTTTATTTGTTCCAGTGTAAAAGCAACAGGTTTTCAAAACTGTGAATTTATGATATCGATTTGAAGTAAGATGTCTAAATTGAAGCAAAATCATCATGAGGACTGTTACTACTACTTGCATTAAAACCACAAATTACTTTCTCGTATACGAACGTATATACGGAATATATATGTAATACAGAGGAAGTTATGTAACGCTGTGAAAATTGATATTGAGATTTCAACGGAAAGGCTCTTTTTTGGGTCCCCTGATACAAAAATTAGTTTGTCTAAAACACTAGCGCTTAAACTATTTGAAGCCCTTGAATTTTGAAATATTTCTCAAAATGTCTTTTTATTTTTCTGACAGAGCAAAGTTCGGTTATAGAAATGACGCTGTATCGCCTTTCGTTGAATCCTCTAAATTCTGAACATTTAACTTTTAAGGCAAGTTCCTACAACTGCAACACCGAACATTTTTGTTATATCTTAATTTTTCAAAAATTATAGAAACAATCTACTTAATTTTATTTTCTCGGAAAGTACAAACGCTTATAAAAATGGAGCAGGTCCGAATTTCATTGAACAATCTGTATTTGCAAAAATTTCGTACTTAATACTGCGAGAAAGTATGTGCAGCACCACTTGTTTAGGAAATTAAAAAACGCGCCATTCTCATGACAACTACGAAATAGAGTGTCATTTTTTTCAATTACTTGTTCTTCGGTTTTGTTCACCGATCTCGCAACACTGGAGTCGGTTCGTTATGATAAGAAATCGGGTCGTTACGATCAAGGACGTTGAGTTCATGTTCAGCTCGTGCCGGGGTGAGGGGCCATCAATAAATTACGTGAGGTCTGTAGGGGGGAGGAAAGGGTCAATCCAATTGATTGATTGATTGATTTTTTCATGTTTCCGGGCGCGTCAACTGCTCTGGTCATTAGTTCCGTTTGTGTAGTGCATGTTTTTTTTCTCGGGAGATGGTGGTGATCTTCCCCCGCTGGATGGTAGAGATCCGGTACCGTCCTGCCGTCGGCTAGTGGGGTTTCCCCCTAACTAGGACTCTCCCACCAGCGGGGCACCGCCCCAGTCGGGACAAGCTCTAAGCTCCCGACCGGTCTCCCGGGATATGCGGTGTGTAGTGAATGTTAATGTAAGAGAGAGAGTGTGTGTGTGTGTGTGTGTGTGTGCGTGTGTGTGTGTGTTTGTGTGTGTAAGGGGAGTGGATAGGAAAATGAAGAGGAAGGACCGATCGCACGCGGTCCGTGGCCCGTATGATAGGGTACTGCTCCGGCATTCGCCTGGTGTTGGAGAAACCACGGAAAACTATCGATCAGAGCAGCCGGCCGCTAGAATTCTCCTCCAGACAGCGACTGAATTCGACCTAGCTGAAAAGGTAGTGTCGAAAATCCTGCCGCCGTCAGGACTCGAACCTAGGCCTTCACGGTCAGGGGCGCTGCAGTGGCATCAGTTGATGCACTGAGCTACCGCTCCCGGTAGGGGTCAATCCAATCTCACCTAATCTTACGAGGGGCGGCTCGGCAAATAACACGTAATTTCTTCGCTGAAAACAGTGACAATTTAGACAATTTAAGTAAAACACGTTTTAATACTAAAATAAGGCTAAATATTGCACAATAATTTTTATCGCAGTTATGTGAAAGCTACAATAAGTAGCAAAGTATACCGAGAAAAAGGATGTAACAAAAATTACCAAACTCTTCGTCATTAATGACATACATCTCATTACCTGAATTTTTACCGAAATTTTAATGAAAAATTTTTCTAAATACTTGTCAAATCTTGGATTAAATAATATAATTAAGCAAAATACGTTTTTTAATAAATAAAAATACAATCAATCACAAATTAACGTATTTCCAATAAAAATTCGCATTTTGAAAAAATCTCACGTGAGATTCGAAGGGGGAGAGGGAAAGAGGTCGAACCAAATCTCAAGGCATCTATCCATGGGGGGAGTCGAAAAGAATCACCTAACGTGATTTATGGACGGCCCCCAACATCGAGTGCACTGCAAGACATTGCAGAGAGTGAAGATGACGTACTTCAGATAAAGTGCAGCAAGATTTCAATATTAATGACGTGGATTGCGCTATTTCTTTGTTGTTATGAACTAGCTTTAGGTCAGTTTTTCACTCAGTAAAGAGGTAGTAATGGGTAATTTTGAAGAAGTGTGTTTGTGTGTATATATATATATATATATATATATATATATATATATATACATTATTACATTTGTACATATATACATTACATTTGTGAGTGCAAATTTAAATTTTAAAATGTGTGTGTGTGTGTGTTATATATATATATATATATATATATATATATATATATATATATATATATACATTATACACATTCTAGTATAATATATAATTATATTATACTTACAGTCATCGAAGCTACACCGCCATAAATTTTACAGCACATTATTCACAGGCTATCGATTATTGCAACCCTTCAATGTACTCACCGCAGGCATGGAAGGCGTCGTCAGTGCGGCGGCGACCACAACACTGCTGCTCACAAACTCGGGGGCGTTGCTGTGCACAAGTCTTATCGAGTGTTTTCTCATCCGCTTGGCATCTTCTAACGCGGCCAGATACACTCCGCGACCCTCGCAGCAGCGTTGCCACTAGTTTGCGTATATTTGTACATTTTTAGTTTCTCGTATAGATACGTATATGCGAGAGTAATATACGTTGTGTAGAGAAAGTTATGTAATGCTGCGGAAAATCGATTTCGATATTTCAACGGATATACACGTTTTAGGGTCCCCTGATACCGAAAATGTGTTTTTTTTCTTTTTTCAAAACGTCCGTCCGTCCGTCCGCCTACAAACTACAAACTTGAATATAGAGATTTTTCTTTCAAATGAAATTTGTTGTACATAAGTAGTTCTTCCATGAAGGTCACGTGCATTTTTTCCAAAACGATTAGTAGTTTTCGTGCAATAGCGCGTGCAATATTTGCAATTTTAAAAAAATTACAAAAACAAGATTTTCTCAAAAATGGCTCAAAATTCGTTCTTTAAATTTTTGGTAGGTACCAGATGCACCCTATATGGTGTCATAAGCGCAATATTGCTCTATTATTTTGTTTTTTCAAATATTGCAAAAATTAATTTTTTTTACTTGTCTCTCACGCCGGTAATATTTATTTTAGAGGCATTTCTTTACTTTATATTTATGAATACATGTGCTTTAAATAATGTCCTATAACGTTTCTCGAAAACTCAACAGTTTTCTGTAAAAATGATCTCAAAATTCCGCATTTTCAGAAACGCTCAAACGCCATCTTAAAAATGGCTCAAAATATTTTCTTCAAATTATTCCAATGGACAGTGCTACTTGCACTGTTTAATATAACATAAATTCATTTTGGTATATTCTTTTGTTTTTTCAAAAATTACACAAATGTAATTTTTTTAAATGTCGCCGTTAATATGCACATTTCCAACGATTTGTAAACATTATTACATTTGTGAGTGCAAATGTTTCAAATTAAGGTTTCCAAAACTCATTAGATTGCTGTGAAAAAGAGCTTCAAATTTCGTATTTACAGTAATGTTTAATAGCCGTTTTCTTAAAAACCGCACCAACGTTTTCAATGATAATATCTATTTTGTCGAGGTTTTACTCTTCTTTAATATTCTTGAAGTCATATTTCAGCTTACTATTAAGATACCGACAAGTTGAGAAAATACCAAGAAAATATACTTTTGGTGACGATAGTTGGCAGTTGGCCAGAGAATGGAGCAAGATCTTAAAGTCAGTCCACACCAAGAAAATTAGAAAAATTTGCTGCGAGAAAGTCAGTAGCACCTCTAGTTGTATTTGTATATTAGTATATATTGTATCCAATCTTTGCAGATCTTTTCGTTGCAAAATAATAAAGTAGTGGGGCGACGTGTGATGATTTGTTGTGAAGATTTCAATATTAATTTTATAAATGAAGTGTTGGTGTAATATCTTCAAGAAACGCACATTTCAAATATAAGTAATAATCCGTCAACTAAAGGTGGAACAACACTCGATGAACGTTTTCGCAATTTCTCAGTATAATAGTTTTATATTTTAGTTAACTGATAATATTAAATGTGTTGTTAAAATACAAATTGTTAGTGATTCCGGGCGCGTCAACTCCTACGGTCATTCGTAGGGCCCGGATTTTAATGAGCTAAAAATCAGCGAAATATGCAAGCATTTATGACCTACAATCTATATAAATATGACCTTAAAGTGACGTTATACAAGTTTAGTTTTTAAAAATTCCTATTGATTTTTTAGGTATAACAAATACAAAATTCACTCAAGAACTGATTGTGAGTACATACGGTTTGTAGTCTTTGGAACAAACTAGCATTTAAAAAATTTGCTTGTGTCTGTAAAACAAATCAAGTACAGTACAATAAAATTCATCAAAAAAGTCTTCCTTTTCTACTGCATACTTCTTGTTTAATGTTTTCTAATTTCCTCTCAGTCTTCAGTTTCTAGAGAGTTGCATTGGATCACAAGGTGTATTTTCAGGTTTTCCCTCTTAAAAGACCTACGGTTGTCGGTGGGGATAGTTTTGTACCTGGGAAAGCTGATCTCCACTACACATGACGTCACGCGAGCGTATTTGAAGGCGCGTATTTGATGTCACTGCAGAGCAGCTTTGGTTCATTGTCTTCAAATGTTGCGGCATTTCCAGAAATGATATCGCTAATTTTGCACATTGTAGAAAATCCAATATTTCGCTGAAGAAAACTTTTTCAGCCACATGAGCGAGAGCTCGACCCAACTCACTTCGTTCAAATTTACTTACGTTTCAAATAATCCTTTGTGGCATAATTTTTGAGTTTATTTGTGACAATATCGCTTGATACATTGTCATCTGAGACAATTTTAAGCCTTTTGTTCTTGTGTCCTTAAAAATATAACATATGAATGCATTTTGGACAAAATTTGGCCAAAATATGACCTTACTTAAAAAGTGACAAAAATGCTTTAGGAAAAATTTGGTCAAAATAGAATCTTTTCCTAAAAACGGTGAAAATATGACTTCATATGCACAATAAAATTACGATTCGCAAATTGACAATACCTGAATTCGTGCATAAATTGTTTTAAAATACTCCCGAACGGCCAGATCCGGCCCCGACCTACGGCCGGGTAGCGGGGTTTCCCTCCCCCAGGTATCTCCCACCAGTGGGGAACCGCTCCCGCTGGGACAAGTTCTAAGTCCCCGACTGGACTCACGGCACGTGTGATAGTGTAGTGCATGTTAGAATAAATGTGTGTGCAAGGGTTGAGGATAGGACAAAGAAGAGGAAGGAAAGATCGCGCACGGTCTGTGGCTCGTTTGTTAGGATACTCTACTGCTCTAGCATTCGCCTGATGTTGATCGGAGAAACCACGACAACCTACCGATCAGAGCAGCTGGCCGCTAGAATTCTCCTCCAGACCGCGACTGAATTCGACCTAGCTGAAAAGCCAGTGTCGAAAATCCTGCCACCCTCTACAAATCAATAATCCGGTCGACACTACTTTACACTTGTTCCCATCTGGACCGGTGCTGCCAATACAAACCTAATCAAAATGCAAGTGATCCAAAATAAAATCTTAAGATTAATTAGAAAAGCCAATTGATTCATCAGCAACAACCAACTGCATAATTATTTAAACATACCCACAATAAAAAAAACAAATAGCCTACCTCGCATGCAACTTTTACATAAACCTTCTCCAAATACAAGCATCATCCTTCTATAAACTGGGCAAAAAACCTAACGAGAATTAATTACTGATATCCCCTTCATTCATTCTATTAAATGTTGGCAAGTCTGGAATAATACTTATCTGAGGTGCTTTCTGCTTCCTCTCCCACTATATTAAGTTAAAGTTAGAATACGATAGATTAAGACCATCAAACATTTGCACAGTTAAAACGTAAACTGAACAATGTAATGTCAATCAAAAATAAAATTACAACAACAACAACAACAACAACAACAACAATAATAATAATAATAATAATAATAATAATAATAAAGGAACGTGGGAGAGCGAGAACGCCAGTGGGCGGGGATGTTCGTACGTGCCCAACAGGTTATAAGGTTTTTCGTAAGGGTCAACTATGAATTCGGCCGTAAACATGTTCCACATGTTTTGTGCCTGGGAGTTGGATGTTCCTTTCTGAGGCTATTAATATAAATAGTCAATTTGTCGACGGCGGCGACAAAGAGATAGAGTAGTTTTGAAACACTGTAATATCGGGCGAACACGGCATACATTCCGTGAACAGTATTTGAAAGTCTACAATGACAAATAACTTGGTAGACCTCAAGTGAGACATGCGGGTATGTTTTTGTTTCACCAGTAACACAGATTGAGAGAATGTGAATAGGTTGTTGTTAGCATTTTCGTGCATGAAATTGAGTTTAATTAAAGGTATCCGTAAAACTGAAATTACTTAGTAATTAACATTGTACATGAGTTATAAAAATATCAATAATTGTGTTTCTATTTATATTTTTTTTTTCAAGAAGTTCGAAGTGAGGGGGCAACTGCTTTCCATTTGCAATGCAGGTTATTTTTTTATTCAATGTTTATGTACAATTTCTTCCCCCAAAAATGTATCGACCGTAAATGTTCCTGTAACTTTAAGAAATTTGTATTGAAGTGTCTGTAGAATATAGGTTGTCGAATATTGGAATAAGCTCCCAGTTCCTCTTCCCTAATAGACGGAAGCGAAGGACGTTGAAGCCGCGAAGAATTGCACCCGAGAACGATGTGCGGTCTCCCTGCTCTTTCGCTGCAGTTCGGAAAGTCCTGACGAGGCTCCGGGTTGCGCCCAATTAGCGACGGACTTTATCCGCCGTTAATTACTCGACAAACTTAGTCCATAATGCTGTGATCCAATATGTAGACACAGCAAAATTGCTCCTCTTCGCAACAGTTTGGAGCAGCGTCTCTAATTCCAACCCTAACCTCGAGCAATGTATGCTTAGTCATCGCCATTAAAATTTATGTTGGCGTAACATTTTATTAAATGAAGATTTTTAGTTTGAAATTTCAAACAAATATTCTTACTAACAAAGTTATTTGAAAATCTATGCGATATTAGGAAGCGCATTTTTATGTCAATAATTTATTACAAATTTATTATACACAATATGTTTAGTAATAAAGCATATTAAATTCTTCACGTTTAAACTGACGCGCAACAATCACAAAAACGGCGGCCGATTACTACGTTAAAGAATCTTTGAGAAAGCCAGTGGTTGGCGAGAAACTTACAAGAATGGGCAGGGGTTCGAGAGTGGCTTTGGCTGGTATTTTACATTACGTAAGGCAATACGTCCGTGTATCGTAACGCGTTTCATTTCATACAAACTCTTGCGACAAGTGGTGAAGAAGGACACACTTTGACGAACATCGGAAGGACACACTTCGACAGGGTTCAGGTCGTTGTCGACCCGGTGGCGTCGTCAACCCGGGGTCGTTGGTGACCCTGTACACTCGCTTACCCGGAATTGTTTGATTAATTGATAGTGATTCCGGTCGCGTCAACTGCTAAGGTCCTGGAGTGCATGCTTTTTCCTCAAATCAACTAAACTATCAACCAAGTCACTACCCTTACAATAGAATCATCCCAGATATCTTGGATATAAAAACCTCTCCCCAATGAACTCCCCAATTTATCAAACTTTTGTTCCGGATCTAGATTCGGATCATAATCCAGTTATTTACTCCTTCCAAGGAAAAAATTCAATGAAAGGCAACACAAATAGAACAATAAACAAAAACATCAACTGGAAATTTCACGATCTATTGTCTCATAACCTAGAATTTCAGATTCAATTAAAAATGATACCCAACTTGAATTAAAGATAACCAGAATGAACAACGCAATTCATAAAAGCTTAGATGAAAGTATTATACTATCCCTTCCAGCACACAGATTGTGTAGGAATTTGCTTAAACAACAATTGCATCTGATACATAAGCACGAAAAATGAGAATGGAATGGCAAATAAATGGAAATCCTAATTTCAAAAGAAAAATAAACAAACTAGCCAGGATCATCAAAATCGAATTAGATAATTTAAGGTATTCTAACTTTCAAACTTATCTATCCCAAATACATTCTAATTCACAACGACTGTGGACAACAATAAAAAGTATAACAGGGGAAAAACAAATATTCCTTCTCTAAACACCCAAACAGGATATTATGTTCACCAGACAAAGAAAAGGCCGATTTCATCGCCGAAAATTTTGAAAAACTTTTACCTCCAATACAATGATCGATGTTAAGCGTAACAAAGAAATTGAAGAGTATATTGGGGACCCGTACTGCAGAGTACCCACCCCAATTAAATTTATTAGCCCCAACGAAATAACAAAAATTATAAATAACCTGAAAATTAGGAAGGCTACATGCCATGACCGAATAACAGAGTCTTGAAAGAATTACCAAGAAACTCGATTGCAATTCTGGTCGCAGTGTACAACTCAGCATTTAGAATTGTATATTATCCAAAATCATGGAAACAGGTCATTTTCCTTCCAATTAGTAAAGCAGGCAAAAATCCGAAGGAAGTAAGGAGCAATAGGCCAGTTAGTTTCTTATCCTCTTTATCCAAAAGACTTACCAAATGCCTCGTGGAAATAAGAGCATTACCAGATGACCAGTTCGGCTTTAGGCAAAATTATTGTACAACTCATCAGAACATCTGCTTGGTAGAACAAATAGCAAAGGGTTTCTATACAAACAGCATACGTTAGGACTGCTTTTAGACGTAGAGAAAACTTTCGATAAAGTTTAGCATACTGGATTACTATTCAAACTCAAACATCTGGTAGTATCTTTCTATTCAGCTATTCTATCACCTTCCGGGTCAATGACCCCCATATCGATCGAGTTTTTGTTCAGTTTCCCTGATCCATTGAGAAAATGCTGAGATGGCTCCTTGATTTACTTCTGGACGTAAATGTAGTTTCACTATGCGCACGTTTTGTTGAGCTTTCCGTTTGCTTGTAGTGGTAGTAGACCTTAGTGTGAGTTTCTATTTTGTTAACAATACAGAAAAATCAATTAATCTCTCGCTTTTTTAAATTTATTATTATTATTATTATTATTATTATTATTATTATTATTATTATTATTATTATTATTTTAATCTTTCAACTATTATTAATTAAATAGTTGGGAAGGGATTATGAAACTCAAGAAAGCGTGCGAAGATGATTTTCTCCCCCATACGTCACATACAGTTTTTAACTGTTTTTGACTAAATAAATAAAAAATAAATTTACAGGATATTATAAGTAGATGTATTGCAGACCGAACGTTTAGAGATAAAATAAACACTGCACTTCACAAAGTACTATAATAAGAGCAGGGGTACCTCAAGTTTCCGCACTATCGCCGCTCCTCTTCAATGTTTATTTTTCAGACATTCTCACATTAGGAGACTCAAATCTTGCTGCAATTTATATATAACTCATGCAGATATAAAAATAGCAAAAGCTAACACGGAGGTGTATATTTCATGCTTTCTAAAGTGAGCTCAACAGAGGAGAATAAAAATCAACCCAACCAAAACCAAGGCCAAAATATTTACTCTTTATAAACTAAAGTTACCTAGCCCACAAGTATTAAATAGCACTATAATCCCATGGCCTCCGTCTGACATACCAGTGGAATATCTTAGGGTCCACATTGATAACAGGGTAACATGGAAAAAGTTCATTGAAGTAAAAACCAATGACACATATGCCAAAATATCGAGACTGTATCCATTAATTTACTTCCGCTCAGCCTTAAATTTGGAATGAACTATTTTAATATTTAAGTCTATTATTTGGCCATCACTCACATTTGCCTGTCTAGTCTGGAATAAAATAGCTAAAACCATCATTGAAAAACTTTAGGTAATACAGAACAATTTTTTACGAAAATGTGCATGTGTCCTTGGTTCATCACGAATACACATATTCAAAGAGAAGTTCAAATAGAACCCTCAATTGAAGATATAAGAAAGAACTGTGACACATTTTTTACACTTCTTCCATCCTCTCCTTGCAGTTTAAATCCACAATGGGGAAATCATTAAACAATCCCAAGAGAATACACTCACGATATCCGAAAGATATGTTGAAAACCCCCCTGAAAATAAATATTCAGTATAATAATGTATGTTAAATTTGTAACAAATGTATAGAGAGTATCTAGATTTAAGAATGAATAATGTATTGTAAAATTTGTGTACTAAATGTAAATTGTTTCGATGTATGTATTAGAATTCAACATAGTAAGATACAAGAGTGAAAGGTAGTATGTTCAAATGTTATGTATTAAAAATGAAAATGTACAAACCCCTGAAAGGCAAAACTACCGAGAAGGAAGAAAAACATAAATAAAAAAGGGGCTCGTCAGTCAGGGAATATCCATTTTGGATAAGTCCTGTGAACGGTTTAGACGCTAGTACAAGCAGTCAGACATACAAATGGACAGATGTTATATTAATACAAAACGCGAATTTCCATCAATACCTCACCATGGATGTTTTTAGCGCTGCAATACGTACTTTCTGTACCCTACGTAAACTAGTGAGAAAAAAGTCGCAGGGATAGGATTTTTCTGTCGTTGAGAAAGATGTCAAATCCTCCTGGATTCCGACAGAATGGCAAAGCGACAAGAAGTAATTCTCTCTGTGAAATAATAGCATCATTCTTGAATAAATTCGATGTAGAATTAAGATTAATTTCCTTGAGAGAACGTTGACAATATATACAAGGTTTTGAAGAAATATACACATTTTATACCCGTTAATGTAATATTAATGGACAACAAGGTAATCCATCTCGGGAACAAAGTAGTTGCCGTCGACAGGTGTTCTTCAGGTCTTGAATGCAGCGCCGGTGGCGCAGTGGGAGGGCGGGCAGTGGGGGGGCTGTGCGTTGAAGGCAGAGGGTTGGACTCGGGGTTGAAGTCGGAGGCCCACTATAGAGTAGAGATTGATTATTCGTTTGCGGCACTTTTGTGTTAGCAGGGCGTGCACTAAGTTTCAAGCAAGATCTTCTCCCATTTTAACGAAATTAGGAAGAGAAAATAAAGCTTCACGGCCGGCCGAGTTCATTGGAGAATTAGCCCTATCTTGATTCGAATAGTCGGGACACCTGGCGGTTACCATGCCTCATTTTTACAATAATTTGTTTATTTTGAATTTGTGAATGTTGTCTTGATCGTCAAAGACTTCTGTTTGGGATATATCTCAAGAAAAGCTGAAGTGATGCCACCTCGTGTCAAATAAAAACTAAAAACCAGTGGTGCTACAGAATGGCACAGACGTTCTTGCACTAATTAGTTTTCTAACCTCTTTAATCTGAGCTAGCTTTTAGGTATTGGTCAGTTCTCGCTCAGCAGCGGTCGTGAACAGACATATCCATCCAGTGCGACCAGGGTAGTCCGCTGAGTGCGAGTAGTGACGGTGAATGGCGTACGATGTCGACCCATCAACCGGCTGCGAAATAAACTAGGCCTTACAAACCTTCGTCAATGTTGATTTCACCGATGATGCCATCAGTGAAGTCAATACTAAGCATCAAAACACCTCATCAGAAGAAGAAAAAATGAACCAAACCCTGGACCCACCCTCGAACCAGCAAAGGAACGAGGACAGCGCGGATGCTAACAACCCAGCTCTGCAAGGGCTCAGCGCCAAGCAACCCCTGAATCGACACGGAAGCAACACAAAAAAGAGGTCAGTCAGTGACAATATAAATCCTCAAGATCCCAGAAGATTCAATTCCGACCCCAGTGCAGACATTGTAAATCTATCTAGCGATAAAGAATACAGTTATGGAGTTAAAATCCAAAACAAATTTACAGAACTTGAAAGATGAGGCCAACATCTCGAGGAAAAACGTTTTGAATAAGCAAAGGTTACTTCGAGAGAACAGCAAACTCTGACAGAAAAAAAAATCCTATATATGTAAAGAAAAAACTAACGTCAATCAATTTATAATAGAACTCAGAACCAATGTTACTAATAACTTCAACACAGATGTAAAGTACAATAAGATAAAGATCAGTGCAGAAAAACTAGACATTCGGAAAATAATAAAGTCTCTCTCTCTCTCTCTCTCTCTCTCTCTCTCTCTCTCTCTCTCCCACACACACACACACACACACACACAACGGAAATTCCACTCATACAAGGACCAGGCCAACAAAAAATTTTCCGCTCTGTTCAAAAACCTTCGCCAATCTATATCTGAACGAGATATTTCTGCAGACCTTAAACAGCAGCACTCTTCAGTGTTAAATATCACCAGATTACAAAAAGAAGTAATCCAATACCAGGCTGCAACGGAATGCAACGGCGCAGAAACTCCCGAAAATACACTACAAATAGACCGAATATGCAACCATCGAGTGATTACAGAAAAGAGGAAAAAACTCTATGATCCCATCCAATGTCAACGGTGTTTGGACTACGGACATACAAAAAATAATTGTAACTACCCAATCAAATGTGCTTTTTGTCCCGAGATCCACTATTTTGTCATGTAAAAAATCTTGTGTGTGCGAACTGTCTCAGCAGCCTCAAGGCTGATGTAACAAGCTCCACTTGGTGTTACAAGGAAGTAATAGACAGAATAAACAAGGCTATAAACAAAATTAATAGAAATACTGGCAACCCCTCGTCTCCTTCTCCCCCTCCCAATCAATCACAAATCCACTTCCCGGGTCTACCGCAGACCAGCCCACCAGAAAATTTCACTCACATCTCCGACTCAAATCGTTCCCTCCCACCACCTCGACAAAATACCATGAACGGAAATACTTATAGGCCTCGCATACCTGATCCTCAATCAAATATTCCCATTCTCTCCACAATCAATGAATTCCATCACAACTTGTATCATCAATTTCATAAATTCATTAATACCGTCAATCATTAGTACCATTAAACGTTCGGTGGCGGAATATTTAAATAGCAGCCATGGCAAGTAATAATAATATTAATAATAACAATAATATCATTAATAATAAATTGGTCTTACTAAACTGGAACGTCAACTCTATCACAAATGAAAAACTGAACTAATTAACTTTTTTTACATCATTATAATGCCGACATAACCAGTATTACCGAAACACTTAAATAAAAACTACAAACTATTTATTCCTAATTACACAACATACAGGACAGACACGCAAGACACCAAAGGAGGCGGAGTTCTCATACCAGTAATTACCAACTAGTTTAACAATACTTGACACACACCGGGATTGTTGTTTTTTAATTTGTTGGTCCACTCTTGACGCAACGCGTCTCCAAGCCCCTTATGGGGTGTTGAGCGCATTATTTTGGAGTAATCCTCCGTTAATTACCAAGCCAAGTCTCGTCACGTCGCAGTCAGTCAGTGCCTTTATCCCTTCGGCCAGGGGCTCGACGACGTTAGATCCCGGGGTTCCTGGCCGGTCACCCAACCAAGAACCCGCGAGTCTCGAATTCGCTTAACCGTCGGGACTTCACGGAGCGTAATAAACGAATTCGGCTAGCGCCGCCGGCCATTGGAAACTGTAGCAATGGAAGGAATCTTAAACAATAACGTATGGAAAATAATATCTGCTTACAAACTTCCGACTATCAAAATAGCCAACACTAACATACAAAATTTATTAAATGCAACGGAAAAAGTTATACTTTTAGGAGATATTAACGCCAAACACCCAAATTGGGGATGCCAAAACAAAAGACGGAAAAATATTAACACAAATAATAAACAACCACAACCTTAAAATAATATCCCCCAGTGAACCGACGTTTATGTCATGTATAACATGTAAACATTATATAGTAGATATTGGAATAACCAATACCAACAATAACTTTTTCTCATCAGTAATATTCGAATTTTGATCACTAATCTGTTCTTGTTTCATCATTTTCATTTGTATAAATTCAGAAATAAAAAAAATCATTAGAAACCTCCCAACAAAAAAACACCAGGATATGACATCACTAACATGGCAATAAAAAAACCTACCCATATCTGCAATAGCCTACTCAATATTTACTCTTGCTTCAGAACTGGCTATTTCCCCCATTCATGGAAACATGCAATAGTAATCCCCATAGCTAAACAAAAAAGAACGCAACAGAGATAAATAGCTAGTGCCCCTATTAGCTTGCTACCTACCTTCTCACATATTTTTGTAAAAATAATTCTAAGTAGACTTAAACATCACCAAAAAGCAACTAACTCAATCCCTAAGGTTCAGTTTGGTTTTGCAGAGAAAATATCTATGCGTCAACTGTTAAGACTATCTGAACACATCTACTCAGCCCCTCAAACAAAACACTATATCATAGCTCTCTTTTCAGATTTGGCACAGGCATTTGACCGTACATGGCACCAAGCTCTCTCAGTTTCACTCATCCAAATAGGCACACCTTAATATCTACACACAATCATTAACAAATTTTTAAGTAATAGAGCCTTCTCCGTCAATGTCAACAGCCACCTTTCTAACTTCCGATGCATCAAAGCAGGATTACCCCAAGGATCCCCCTTATCACTAACGTTGTTTTAACTCTATGTAGCAGACATTACCAAACCAAAAGATGTACATTTAGCACAATTCTCGAACGACACAGCAACTCATTAGCAGAATTAAGAGCAAAAATCCACGTATCCCTACACACAGTTGATAGCTGGGCCGCGAAATACACAATTCAGCTAAGCCCCTCCAAACCAGCAGCAAAAATATTCTCATTAGACCACATACTCCCCCACCCCGCTAACAATGAAAATTTCCATACAATGGTACTCTTAACAAACAAATTAAATACCTAGGACTATATCTCGATTCAAAATTCAATTGGCACAATCACATTGAAACAAAGACAATGCAAACTAAGGCAAAACTACATCAGTTAAAATCATTAATAAACACACTTCACTACAACACAATACAGCCACAGCAATACACAGAACCATAGTATTTATTTATTTTTTTTATTTTACGTCAGAAAAACAGTTAAAAAACTGCGTATGACGTGCTATGGGGAAAAGTGAATTGTGTGCACATTTTCAAAATTCTGCGATCTCTACACCAAGTCATATACTACTTAAATTTTGAATTTTTGAAAGGAGAAAAAACTCCCATGTAATAAAACCTATTTTCAAGGATAAACAAGCAATAAATTTTGAATTTTGAAAGGGAGAAAAAAACAAAAACTCCCATGTAATAAAATCCATTTTCAAGGATAAATAAGCAATAAATTTTGAATTTTGAAAGGGAGAAAAAAACAACAAAAAAACTCCCATGTAATAAAATCTATTTTCAAAGAAAATAAGCAATAAATTTTGGCTCTTATTACTTCCTGCCGCGACAACATGGAAACGATAATTTGAAGAATTGTGTTTCCCACTGAATTCTAGAAGACGTGCACAGAAAATGAAGTTACATTTATGTCCAGAAGCAAAACAAGGGCCATCTCAGCATTTGCTCAATGGATCAGGGAAACTGGACGAAAAACCTGATCGAGATGGGGGTCATTGACCCGGAAGCTGTAGTACAATAGTTGTTACAGGTTGTTTATACTCATTTATACAGTCCAAATGGTAAATAATGCATTATGTATCATTGTTAAAATTAATGTTACTTTTCTTGTGATGCTCAGTATAGTCTCTAATTGTATAGAAACAGTTATGCAGCAGAAACGATTTCACTTGGGATTTAAACTTTTCTATTGAATTTAATCGTTTAATGTCATCTGGCAAAGTGTTTAAAATTGTATGTGAATTTTTTGTAATAAGCGGTTGATACTGTCACCTGATGAATATGATTTCTACGTCGAGTGTTATAGTAATACACTTCGGCATTTTCTGAAAAAATATTCCCGCCCTTGAGCAAGTCATTTTTTACAAAAATCACTGATTCGTAAATAAAAAGACACGGTAATGGTAGAATTCCTAGATTAACGAAGAGAGGCTTACATGAATCACGTGGGTGGGATTTGGTTATTATTCGTACAATTCGCTTTTGTAATCTAAAAGTCTGGGAGCTATAAGATGTATTTCCCCAGAATATTAAGCCATATCTCAGGCGGGAATGAACATTCGCGAAGTATACACAACGAGCAGTATGAAGGCTGACTGAATTTGCAAGAATTCTGAACGCGTAGCATAAAGAACTTAATTTTGTGTTCAATTCATTTAAATGGACGTTCCATTTAAGGTTTGACTGAATTGAGAGACCTAAAAATTTTGTTGCCTTAACATCAGTCAATGGTACACTGTTCATTTTCAATGGAGCACAGAATTGTTTATTTGAAATGGAAAACTGCATTAAAACCGTTTTCTTTTCGTTTACTATTAATTTGTTATTTCGGAACCAATTTGAAACATCTGATATTGTACTATTTACGGTTTCTTTATTGCAAAGGATGTTCGTATCATCTGCAAAGAGAACTGTTTTTCCGTTTTGAATCGTCGAGGGCATATCGTTTACGTAAAGTAGGAACAGAATAGGGCCTAAAATCGATCCTTGAGGAACTCCACAAGCAACGGGCAAAGAGTCGGAAAGGTGCGTACGTAATGTTCCATCATTCCAGTAAGGTATTTCAACTCTCTGAGATCGTTGTTTAAGGTACGAACATAACCAATCTAGAGCAATACCACGAATTCCATATGAAGGTAATTTGGAAAGTAAAATGTCATGATCAATGACGTCAAAAGCCTTTGAAAGATCTAAAAATAATCCAATAGGTGCCTCGTTTTGATCTAATGATGAGGCGACATCTTTAAGAAAAGAAAATATAGCTGTTTCCGTTGATTTTGATTTTCTAAATCCATGTTGGCAATCTGAAAGCGCGTCGTGTTTAGTGAGAAAGGTTTCCATTCGTACGTAAAAAAGTCTCTCTAATACTTTTGAAAAAACTGATAGAAGAGAAATGGGCCGATAATTTTGAATTTCATTTTGTTGCCTTTTTGAAAAGCGGCTTAATTTTAGCTGTTTTGAAAATATCTGAAACGTTCCCAGTGCATAAAGATGCATTAAATATGTGAGTTAACGGATGTATAATGGCATACGCACAAGTCTTTAACAAAGAATCCGGGAATTCATCTAAACCGGACGAATATTTATTTTTTAGTTTACCGATTATTTTAAGAATTTCATAGGAAGAAGTTTCGGAAACGAACATTGTGTCTAAAATTTTGAGTGAACTGTCTATTTTTGAATTTTGTGCCTGAAGACCCTTAGTGAGATCGGCAGCAATTCTCGAAAAGTATTGGTTAAAGAGATTAGCCACTGTTGCCGGATCGTTCACATTTATATCGTTATATTTTAAAACAACATTCTCTACGGGTTTTCTAGTTGATTTGGTAGTATTACTATATTCCACATTGCTTTAGTTTTATTCTTGAGTTCAAAATATCCTGATCGTTTTTCATGATTTTAGCCTGCCTTATGACTTTTCGTAACAATATTTTGTATTTTTTGAAGTAGATAAGGAAATCTTGAGATACGTCATGACGTTTAGAAATAAAATAGAGAGTACGTTTATTTTTACACGATGTTCTAATTCCTTTTGTGATCCAAGTATTACTTTTTCGTGAAATGTTTAATTTTCTCTTTTTAATAGGAAAGCATGCGTTAAAGAGAAACGAAAGCTTTGAGAAAAATAAATTATATTTTTCATTCGTGTCAATAGCGTTATAAACTGCCTCCCATGATTCTTTCAGCAAGTAGTCCGTAAATAACTTTATGTTAACTGTAGTAAATGCTCTGCACATGCGTGTTTTATTTATTGTGTCAGTATTCACGTTACTAGTAATTGTAAGAATTTGCTTTTTGAAATATTATTGACCTATAATCACTTACGCCTGTGCTATATGGATTAACGCCGCCATCACAAATATTCGCAAACTCCAAGTAATCCAAAACCAATTCCTGAGTACCATAACTAACGCCCCATGTGTTTTATCATAAAATCAGCTCCATAAGGGATTCAACATTGTATCATTAGATTATCACAACACATACCTTGCTACAAACTTCTATCATAACATACATCAAATTCCAGCACTCACCGAATTCAGACTCCACAAAATCCAACCCATACAACCAAAATTCAAAATAAATACCCTTTCCATGTGTGGAGGCTGCAATATAGCTTCAGATTTCTTGGGAGAGCATCTGAAGATGTTTCGTGTTGAAGGACAAGACTCCTGCCTTTTTAACTCCTTTGACACGAGGGAAAATTCTGAAATACAATTATTTAAGAAATATTAGTTCACCTCAGCGTAGGAATTATTGAGTATTGAAAACGTTGTCAGTATTACCTTGTCTGGGCGAAGGGAGAATCGTTTTCTGTCGTAATTCGGACGTGGGAAATTGTTATGCAAAAGCTCCGTGCCAAAACGCTGTTCAGGGAGTCTGCAATGCTGTGAACTAGACCACTACCAACGTAAAATTCAAACTCTCAATTCCTTCACCCTTATATGAGCGTTCACACGCAACCACTCCGTTTCTCGACCCTCATGCGCCCCATACACCTTCAATATTATTGCGCAATATTTAGGTTTGTGCAATATAGTTGATCGTGTGTAGTCGGAATTGAAAGGTTGTGCAATATATTGTGCTAAATTCAAATCCTTGAAAATATATTGTGCAAACGGGAAAAGGTTGTGCCGTGTGTAGGCAATATTGTGCAATATCCCATCAGTCAGGATCAACACGTGGTAGAGCACGCGTCGTCATGGCTGGCACGGAAGCAGATAGACAATTCATTCTCGAATTTATTGAAGTTTATCATGGCCTTCCGGCTCTGTGGGATGTAATGTGTAAAGATTATACTAATCGTGCGAAAAAGGGAGAGCAGTATGAACTTCTGTTAGAAAAATACCGCGAGAAATATCCTTGCTTGTACAATATATTGCCTTGAAGGTTGTACGTCTGTGCTCGCGATTGCGCAATACATTGCATAACCATCAATATTGCCTACATACGATACAATCTATTGCACAAATCAAAATATTGCTCAATAATATTGAGCGTGTATGGACCTCCGTCACAATATTGTGCAAACGACATTGTGCAATAATATTGAGCGTGTATGGGCCCCTCACACAATGGGATCGCGTCGCGTCGCAAGTAGGAGGAGGTAAGGATTCCGCGAATTTCGACAATATGCAATATTACCTCTCTGGCGCGCTCTGGCGCCCTTCCTAGAAAGCAGTTCAAAATTTCAAAGCAGTTCAGTCGTTCCAAAGAGTTTCATTCGAAAAATGTATTCTTTCTCTCTGGAAGCCCGCCCGTGGTTTTTACAGAAAAAAATATAAGTCCGTTTGAAATGAAAAAATAAAGGACGTTTGAAATGTATACACTTTGCTGTTAATTAGCGCCAAGAATTGATATAAATGATTGAATTCCAAGTATGGCGCGAAATTTGAATCAATTTTAACCGCCAATGTGCCAACATTGGCCATTGGCCAACATTGCCAACATTGTATCATTAGATCATCACACACCTTGCTACAAACTTCTATCATAACATACTGTAACCGTCCATATGTCGGTTCCATTGATTTTTGAGAAGCACCCGAGAACGTCAAGACACGACAAGATGCAATTATAGTGTTACCGAATTACAAGAGATCGCGCCAGCAGTAAATGATATCCCTTGCGAGAATTTCTTAAAGTTTCTGAACGCACTCACGACAACCAATCAAAAATCACCCTTGAAAATATGAGCACTAGCGCAAAGCACCACTACGAAAAGCTCCCTCTTTTGCTGCCGACCGCTGATCTGGACGCACCGAAACTGTTCGTGTTGGACGGGGAGGAGAATTCGCCGTATTTCGACGATAAGAAGCTTGAAAAAGCTTCTTTTGATTTTCGGCTTGGCTTACCAGGTATGAAATTCATTACGCGGATATATTGCAGTCATATTGTATAAAATTGGGAGGACTGTGGAAGCGAGTCATCGGGGGACGTTTACGCCGATGCAAGGAGTTGCCACGACCTTGAAAGGATCTGGGTCGCCGTCGCCGCTCCGAGCTGTGGAAATATTTCTTCGAGACGACGTGTCGTGAGTCAGAAAGGAAAACTTTGAAACTTCACTAGAAATTCTAAAAAAAAAGAACTGTTTAAAGAAGCAAGAATTATTCTACAGAGATAGAATTCACCTCACTTACAGACGTAGATAGTCGAGTAATTATATTAAAATCATTTAAACGTAATTTTTTACAATATTGCAGTCGTAGAAGGAAGCCAGATAGCTAATTCCTGTAAAGAGTTGTAAGACCTAATTTTTTCATTTTTCTATTAACGGTAATATTTGTTCTTTTAGTGTGTGTTTTCAACTTATTGTTTAATCGTTTTCACATTGTTCAAAACCAATAATTAGTAAAAGAGTTATTATTAATCTTACGTTCATTGCATAATGACATTTTTTTCTTTGCTGGCTAAATTGTATAAAGTAATACTCTACGTGAAAGACAAACAACGTCTTGTATATATTTCATCCACTATGCAAGTGACAATTTCTTTGAAAGTGTATATAAAGGGTATTTTGGTATGTGATTTTTTTCAGTATTTTGTGTTTCCATGTATTATTGTCTTGTGTACAGTTATTTTATTGTGTTTTTTGTGAAGTGAAGGGTAATATAATTTTATGTAAAGTGTTTATGCTAGTGTTAAAACGCAACTGCAGTTGTTAGATAATCACGTAATTGCTAAAGGTAGAGCAAGTGATAGAATTTTTCAATGCAATGTGTAAATGCTAGATAAAATTGTAGTCAAGTATTTAATAGAATATATTTAGAACTCTGTTCATAGTTAAAAGATTAACTTGCCTATGTTTCTTTTATTACAAAAAAGCAGGTTAAAAGACGAACCCACTCCTATAGGGCAGTTAGGACATATAAAACCATTCCTAATTTTCGGTGTGATATTGTCATAACAAGTCGCAGGTGAAGTAATACTACTAGGTTACTTGAATGACTCGCTGTAGGCTTTTTAGAGAATAGTGAAAAGGTAGAGCGGTGACAATACATCAAATTCCATCACTCACCGAATTCACACTCGCAAAAATTACAACAAATGGAACCAGAATTGAAAATAAATATCATTTCCATGTCTTTCAAATCAAATTCGCAAACATAGAACCAGTTTAGAGGACCCATAGTGGGCAACCTCCACAATGTATAGTAAGTTATAAGTTTATGTGTATGTATATAAGCTAATGAGTAAGTAATAAAAAAATGAATCTGTAAAGTTGAAATAACTACATATGTATTTACCTTCAGAAAAAATAAAAACAAATATAGGTATTGCCCCCTTTTCCTAGCTGCTACATTTCGACGACAAACTGATATTTTCTCACATTTTCTCAATTTTTCGGTCCTCTAATAGATTATCCTTCGTGTTTACATACATAATGTACATAGTATGTAATAATAAACATGTAATATCAGGATATAAAACAGGAAAGTAAACGGTAAATAAAAATGGTTGATTTTTGGTGATATATTGTAATATGTTCATCATTAAACATCACTCAAAGTCTCAAGTTTCAATGTCCTTTTTTAATTTTTTTAAATGTTAAAATTAATCTAGCTGTAACATGTATATACTTCACAAAGTAATTGAACATGTTGCAACTCTTCCAACAAAATTAATATTTCAATCAGTTACATTAATAAGTGTTGACGATGACATACATTAATAATGAACATACATTAGTAGTCATTTATATTTTCATTACACTTTCGAATTCAGCGAGTACTCTTGTTTTAAAATTGCGTTGGGAATAAATAAACGATTCTAGATAATATGTTTACATGTATGCTTCTTCACTCATTTACAGCATAGCCTTGAAAACAGACAATATTCATATTCTATGTTGAAAGCTATATTTTCTAACAATAACTAGTTTTCAAAACTTCATGGTCCCACATGACACTTGAATAAATGGAGACAAATATACAGAATGCATTTAACATTTTGACGACGATAATTTTGTTCGAGAAGAGTCAAGTATTCTCGAAATTTTTTATTCACACGAAGTTTTCCTTTAAACACTTTTTAATACTCTCATAAGAATCACACTGTTCAATGTTGGTAAACCTACAACTAATTTAATAAAAACTTCACATTTTTAAAAATAGTGAATTCATTCACAGTATTATTGCGGTACACAAGATTACATCATTATTTTCACAATAGATACATTCGCGTTTCTTATGGTACATCAGACCTATCATTGCTTCCTTCATATCACATGCGGAAAGCAGAAAACATTTATTTTCCTATTACACTGGAACTGTTTCTAAAATCTGTCAACATTAATGGTTTTCAAGGTGTTCGGCAAAACGTATTTGCACCATAGCAGTTAAACAAAAGTAGCAGTGGGTTGGCACATAAGTTGAAAACCAAAGTTCTTTTAACCAGCCTTAGGTGTGTAGCCCAGTGAAGTTCAGGTAGCGCTTGACATTGACTGCTGCTCAGCGCCTGCAACAGTCAAATGACATGATTTCAATTCAAGGGAAATAAATTGCATTAAACACTCGGGAAATCAGAATTATTATTTCTTATATTTGTTGCGCCTTCGTCATGATGCAACGCGTCTCATAACCCCATTTGTTGTTGAGCGCTTAGGAGTAATCCTCTGTTATTTATGTTTTTAAAGTGAATGTCATTGGGAGTAATCCTCCATTATGTAGTCCGTAAGTCTGTTAGTTGTCAAGAGGACCGCCAGGTAGCATCTCCGCGTACGCGCCTCTCTCTTCCACGCTCCTCCGTCAATACCCAGCGGTCAGAATTGGGAAGGAAATAGGATAGGGGTAGAGTTTAGGACACTTCACAGGGGTTGGACTAGCCCTTGTGAAGCAGATAAACTCCTCTTATGGAAACAAATTTCACATGAGATTGTCCGGGAATTGACGGCAATCGAACCCGGACCTCCTCGGTTAAAGGCGAGCGACTTTGCTCTTGAGCCACGAGACACCGGGTTTATTTTGTAATTGGGGAAAAGAAAGCAAGATGGTGAAATCGAGATTTATTAGAATGAGAAAGTCCGTCATTTCATATCACCTCTACTTTTTATTTTCGAATATTTCTTACATAATGCTGTCGGGGAGGGCTCGGGGAGGGTGCGGGGCGGGGAGGGGCAGTTAACGGCCGTACGGCTAAAGTACGTGCTGCTTTATGCAGCACCACTATTGCTCTACCACTCAAAAAAACCTTCCACTGCGCACGCCCGAAAGTGGCCTCTCCCTCCAAAGTTCCTAGTATTTCCCCGCCTGCCTGCGCTCTTTGTCACAACATAGCTCTCCCTCTGTCTTTCTCTCGTGCGTCGCGCGGTAATTCAACACTGTGAGTTTGCTGATAACAAACTGACGAGTGAGAAAGATCAGACGGAAGGCAGCTTACGTGTTTCTACAGTAGGGGTTGTCCAATCGATCAACAGAAAATTAGCCGTGTCTTGGAGAGTTTCGGTCTCCAGTCCGTGTTTTACCGTGGTAGTGAGCAGTGACAGTGTCCTTTACACAGTAGCTGCTGTTATTCACAAAAACCCAATTATTACAAATAATTTAAAGAATACCACTGAAAAACGGTAGGTCATTGATCAAATAATCATTGAACATGACCACATTCCTCTCCGTTTACCACCGTACCATCCAGATCTAAATCCAATAGAACTTGTTTGGGGATTTATAAAAGGGCGCGAGGCAGCAGAAACTATTGGTGCATCCTTAAAAGAAAAGGAAATGTTTTGCAGAGAAGCGTTTGCACAATACGATGTATTCATTTCTTTGGACATTCCTGGGAGTGCGAGTTCCTCTGTTGACGAAGAGAACAGTGATGACGAGTGACGGTCAGCGCGATCGCTGCGTCTCGCAGTCGCTCTCCTTGTCGCCTACGCGCTTCCTTATCGCCGAGAGGGGAAATCTCAGATGCCACAGGGTGGGGGCAGCCTCCGAGACTTTACCAAAGGTACGTCCGCCATGATGGTTTTTTTGCGAGCGGTTCAACTATTGTTAGTGATTGCAGCGCCGGAGCCCGTACCTGCGCGACTGCTGAGCCCCGCCGCCGCCAGAGGCGGAGCGGGGAAAGGGGGGCGGGGCCGGGAAGAGGGCGGGGAGGGGAGGAGGCGGGGAGGGGACAGGGAGGGGCGGGGAGGGCGGGAGGGGAGGGGAGTGCGGGAGGGGCGGGGAGGGTGCGGGGAGGGTGCGGGGAGGGTGCGGAGAGGGTACGGGAGGGTGCGGGGAGGGTGCGGGAAGGGTGCGGGGAAGGGCGGGGATGGGCGGGGAGGGGCGGGGAGGGGCGGGGAGGGGCGGGGAGGGGCGGGGAGAGGCGGGGAGGGGCGGGGAGGGGGCAGGGAGGGTTCGGGGAGGGTTCGCGAAGAGTGCGGGGCGGCAGTTAACGGCCGTACGGCTAAAGTATGTGCTGCTTTATGTAGCACCACTATAGCTGAACCGCTCGCAAAAAAACCATCATGGCGGACGTACCTTTGGTAAAGTCTCGGAGGCTGCCCCCACCCTGTGGCATCTGAGATTTCCCCTCTCGGCGATAAGGAAGCGCGTAGGCGACAAGGAGACGCGACTGCGAGACGCAGCGATCGCGCTGACCGCCACTCGTCATCACTGCCCTCTTCGTCAAAAGACGAACTCGTACTCCCAGGAGTGTCCAAAGAAATGAATACATCGTTTGTTGGTCCATCACATTGTGAATTATTGTCACCTCTATTCCCTACACATGCTCGCAGGATTTCTTCCATTGTTCAGCACTGTATTGTGCAAACGCTTCTCTGCAAAACGTTTCCTTTTCTTTTAAGGATGCACCAATTGTTTCTGCTGCCTCGCGCCGTTTTATAAATCCCCAAACAAGTTCTAAGGGATTTAGATCTGGATGGTACGGTGGAAGACGGAGAGGCATGTGGCCATGTTCAATGATTATTTGATCAACGCCCTATCGTTTTTCAGTGGATATACTTTGAATTATTTTTAGTAATTGGGTTCTTGTGAATATCAGCAGCTAGTGTGTCAAGCACACTGTCACTGCTCACTAGCCACGGTCAAACAGGGACTGGAGACCGAAACTCTTCTTCAAGACACGGCTTATTTTCTGTTGATCATTTGGACAACCCCTACTGTAGAAACACGTAAGCTGCCTTCCGTCTGATCCTTCTCACTCATCAGTGTTATCACCAAACTCGCAGTGTTGAATTACCGCGCGACCCACGAGAGAAAGACAAAGAGAGAGAGAGAGAGAGAGAGAGAGCTATGTTGTGACAAAGAGCGCAGGCAGGCGGGGAAATAGCTTTGGAGGGAGAGGCCACGTTCGGGCATGCACAGTGGAAGGTGCGGGGAGGGTGTGGGAAGGGTGCGGGAAGGATGCGGGGAGGGTGCGGGGAGGGTGCGGGAGGGTGGGGAGGTGTGGGAGGGTGCGGAAGGGTGGGAAGGGTGCGGGAGGGTGTGGGAGGGTGGGAAGGGTGCGGGAGGTTGCGGGAGGGTGCGGGAGGGTGCGGGAGGGTGGGGAGGGTGCAGGGAGGGTGCGGGAGGGTGCAGGGGATGGGTGCAGGGAGGGTGCGGAAGGATGGGTGAGGGTGCGGGAGGGTGCGGGAGGGTGCGGAAGGGTGCGGGGAGGGTGCGGGGAGGGTGCGGGGAGGGTGCGGGGAGGGTGCGGGGAGGGTGCGGGGAGGGTGCGGGGAGGGTGCGGGGAGGGTGCGGGAGGTGCGGAGGGTGGGGGAGGGTGCGGGTGCGGGAGGGTGCGGGAGGGTGCGGGAGGTGCGGGAGGCGGAGAGGAGGCGGAGGGAGGCGGGGAGAGTTCGTAAAGGGTTCGGGTAGGGTGCGGGGCGGCGGGTAGCGGCAGTTAACGGCCGCACGGATAAAGTACGTGCCACTAGTTAGTGATAGCAGCGCCGGGGCGCGTACCTGCGCGACGGCTGAGCCCCGCCGCCGGTGGCGGGGAGGGTGCGGGGGCGGGGCGCCGTCGTCACCGCGGGCGTGGCGGGCGCGGCGCCAAGGCCAGCGCTGCCGCCGCCGCCGCCGCCAGCCACAGCGCCAACGCCGCCGGCCGCCCGCCGCCCGCGCCGCCCGCGCCGCTGCTGTGCTGCACCGCCGCCGGCAGCTCCCCTGGAACACAAGCAAATTTTTTTAAATTTATTTTATTTGAAGACGCGACAACGACAAGGTTATTAGCGACTGCAGATATACATGTTTATACTATAATTAATACAGGATGGAAATTACATAGTTAAAATACAATTTAAACAAGAATGAAACAGTAATTTACAATTGACAGTCAAAGTCTTATAAATCGTTATACACTTTTAATATGATACATAATGTTAATATTTTCCCCTGAAAACCACTGGAGTGGAAAATATTTTCAAGATTATCAGTCTGTAGGATTGATTGGCGTTCTTGGAAATATTTTGTACATGATTGAAGGATATGGACAATTGACAGCTGTTCGTTGCATGATTCATATTGTAAGAGGGCTGTGTGATTTAACATAGGTGAGTGAGTTAGCTTGGTGTGTTCAGATCTGATTCGAGGAAGAGTCACTTAATCTTTGCGATTGAGTTTTATGTTTGTTCTTGGTTTATGGAAATCATGAATAATTTTGTGTGTGCTTATTTTGTACTCTTTCCAAGTCGTATTCATTGTTATTTTTATGATCCCGATTATGTAACTTGAAGTAATAAGGCAGGAAGTAATAAGAGCCAACATTTATTGCTTATTTATCTTTGAAAATAGATTTTATTACATGGAGTTTTTTGTTTTTTCTCCCTTTCAAAATTCAAAATTTATTGCTTGTTTATCCTTGAAAATAGATTTTATTACATGGGAGTTTTTTGTTTTTTTCTCCCTTTCAAAATTCAAAATTTATTGCTTGTTTATCCTTGAAAATAGATTTTATTACATGGGAGTTTTTTTCTCCCTTTCAAAAATTCAAAATTTATTGCTTGTTTATCCTTGAAAATAGATTTTATTACATGGGAGTTTTTTGTTTTTTTCTCCCTTTCAAAATTCAAAATTTATTGCTTGTTTATCCTTGAAAATAGATTTTATTACATGGGAGTTTTTTTAGTGTAGGGATTTCAAAATTCAAAATTTAAGTAGTATATGACTTAGTGTAGGGATCACAGAATTTTGAAAATGTGCACACAATTCACTTTTCCCCATAGCACGTCTTACGCAGTTTTTAACTGTTTTTTTGACGTAAAATAAAAATAAAAAATAAATAAAAGTATCCTTGATGAAGTGGACAATATTGTGGACATTTTTTTCTGGTTTGAGATCTACGAGAAAAGTAGGGATTGGACTTCCGTTCATAATAATTGGATCTACTTGCTGGGGAGGAGACCAGAAAATTAGCATCTTTTTCCTTGTCTATTTAAAAGGTAGCACAGTTCCTGGATATTAATAACTACTTACGACTTCTCATTTAACACAAGCATTCTAATGATAACATTAATTAGTTTAGGGAGCGGATTTCTATGATTTTGCATATTTTTGTATTCGACGCTTCAGAGCATAGGTAAGTGAAATTTGTTGACATTTCCTTACAATTGGATGCTACGTAATCAATATGTCAGGGCATATTTGTGCATATTTGCCCGATATTTCCTGTTAGTGCATATTCGCGTAATTATAAGCGCATATTTTGCATTTTTCGTTAAAATTGAGACGTATATGTAAAACGTTTGTCATTTCACAATACAGAAAACTATTTATTCTTCTCTGTAGATGATAACATACCTGTGCGATAGTAGGATATTTCTTGATATCGTGTTAAACCAGACAGAAAAAATGAAACAAGACATACAATGCACTTCACTAAGCTGCATATTTACTTGTATTATTTCTCCCACGAAGTAAGTTAGGTTATATTATGTATATCTTTTCATTCCAAGCATAAAATTCTCCTGAATTTTCTCAAGAAAGATTCATACAGGAAATGAAATAATGTTAATTTTAATTGCATACTAAAATGTATATTTTAGAATTTTTAGGTCAAATGCATGTTTTTAAAAGCATATTTCAATATTTTTAGGGCATATAAATTCTCTTCCTAATAATGATTCTATGTATTTATGCACCAAGGGCATCCTTAGAATTAGTTAAAGCCTGCGGCACGTCTAGTACTTTCTTTTGTATCTAACTTTAATGATTCAGATTTACTTATTTACTAATTAATTAGATGTTATCTTGACCGGTTTATCTTTTCATATTTCCCTCCCATAATTCCCCCATAAGAGAACAAATAGCATAATTTAACTGTATTCATATTTCCCTCGTAAGCACGGTCCACTCTATCCAGGCATGTTACGCAATTGTACATCGGCTCCGTATCGAAGGCAATAACAAATAATTAGAAAAAAATAAAAATTTTTTTGTATTCAGCATTGTAAACTACCTTTTAAGTCACCAGAAATCGTTCAGAACATGACACCTTACAGCACAGATTATCACGTATTTGCCGCTATGGCACAAATAATTGCGTAATCACACATTCAGCTAATCGCAGCGACAGAATAGTGAGGTGGTAGCGGTAAACCGTACGGGCGATCATCGTTTTTTCGAACGGAAGTCAAATACCCCTGAACACAAAGTTCTTCCCAAAAATTAACTCTGATTCTCTTATAAATTTATAATGCTGTTGTGCAAAAAGTAACGTGTGTAACTTGTTTAGAATGCTGTTTTATTACGTTCGTACACATTTTAAAGTCTCTCCCAACATCGCTCGTTTTCAAAACATATATGCATGCAATAAAGCATAAAAATATCAACTAGTTGCGAAATATAGTACATTTCATTACCTCGAAGACATTTTTTCAATACGTGGGAATATGTTCCCCGATTCAAAATTACTAACAATCGTTGCGACTCCTTAGGTACTTATCACAGTAATGTTACAAATGATGTTTGACTGTTCAAAGAAAATGTATGCCACGAAGTCTTTTAATTCCTAAAGGCTATTCGTAGAGTTGGATACCTCCGTACCTGAAGTAATTAGAGCACTTAAGGAGTACCGAATGCCACTGCAGTCTCTGTGACCGGGAGGTCCGATGTTCGAGTGCCGACGGTGACAGGATTTTCGACACTAGCGTTTCAGCTTGGTCGAGTTCAGCTTCTATCCGGAGGAGAATTCTAGCGGCCGGCTGCTCTGATCGGTAGTTTTCCGTGGTTTCTCCAATCAACGCCAGGCGAATGCCGGAGCAGTACCCTACCAAACGGGACACGGACCGCGCGCGATCTATCCTTCCTCTTCCTTGTCCTATCCTCTCCTCTTACACACACACTTATCCCCTTCCAGCGGGGGAAGATCACCGCCACCTCACGATGAAAAAACATGCACTACAGTTACGGGGATAATGACCTCAGTAGTTGACGCGCCCTGAATCACTAACAATCAGTCAATGAAGCCACGCCGACCTCGAAGCTGGCGTGGCTCAGCCATCTAAAGTTAGCAGCGCCCAAAAACGAATCTCTACCAAACTATATCCAAAATTAACGCTAATTAAGTGCTCTATTCCCAAATTTTCCGCTCCTATAGTTTTCCCAAAATCGAGGCTCAAATCCCAAAATTCCCCTCGGCAGAACGTTGTGCGGAAAGAAGAGAAACGCTGCTTCCAAACCATGGCAATTTATAATTACTACTTTACGCCAAAATGTGCCCTAAACAAATACTAAAAGTAATCTGTAATAACAGAATTTGCCGCTCACCGTTTAGTTAGAGTACCTTGGCTCGAATCCCAAAAATGAACCGCATGGCAGAAGTTGTGCGGAAAGAAGAGAAACGCTGCTTCCAAACCATGGCAATTTATAATTACTACTTTACGCCAAAATGTGCCCTAAACAAATACTAAAGTAATCTGTAATAACAGAATTTGCGCTCACCGTTTAGTTAGAGTACCTTGGGATCGAATCCCAAAATGAACCGAGCCGAACGCTGTGGGAAGGAAGAGAGACGCTGCTTCAAACCATGGCAATTTATAATTACTACTTTACGCCAAATGTGCCCTAAACAAATACTAAAAGTAATCTGTAATAACAGAATTTGCCGCTCACCGTTTAGTTAAATACCTGCAGGCTCGAATCCCAAAAATGAACCACGGCCGAATGCTGTGCGGAAGGAAGAGAGACGCTGCTTCAAACCATGGCAATTTATAATTACTGTTACACCAAATGTCCCTACACAAATACTAAAAGTAATCTGTAATAACAGAATTTGCCGCTCACCGTTTAGTTAGAGTACCTTGGGATCGAATCCCAAAAATGAACCAGGCCGAACGCTGTGCGGAAGGAAGAGAGACGCTGCTTCCAAACCATGGAATTTATAATTACTACTTTACGCCAAAATGTCCTTAAACAAATACTAAAAGTAATCTGTAATAACAGAATTTGCCGCTCACCGTTTAGTTAGAGTACCTTGGGTCGAATCCCAAAAAGAACGCGGCCGAACGCTGTGCGGAAGGAAGAAGAGACGCTGCTTCAAACCATGGCAATTTATAATTACTACGTTACACCAAAATGTGCCCTACACAAATACTAAAAGTAATCTGAAATAACAGAATTTGCCGCTCACCGTTTAGTTAGAGTACCTTGGGATCGAATCCCAAAAATGCCTCTCGGCAAAACGCTGTGCGCAAGGAAGAAAGACGCTCCTTCCAAACCATTGAAATTTTTAATACATACTCTACGCAAAAAAGTCCCCCAAAACAAATACTAACAGTAATCTATAATAAAAAATTTGCGCTCACGTTTAGTTTGAGTACCATGGGCTCAGATCCCAAAAATTAACCTCGGCAGAACGCTGTGCGCAGATGGAGACGCAGCTTCAAACCATGGCAATTTATAATTACTACTTTACACCAAAATGTGTCCTAAATAAGTACTAACAGTAATCTGTAATAAAAAAATTTGCCGCTGACCGATTAGCTTCAATAACATGGGTTCGAATCCCAAAAATGAACCTCGGTAGAACGCTGTGCGGAAGGAAGAGAGACGCTCTTTACAAACCATCGCAATTGATAATTCATACTCTACGCAAAAGTATGCCCTACATGAATACTAAAATTAATCTATAATTAAAAAATTTACAGCTCACCGGTTAGTGTGAATAACATGAGCTCAGAATCCCAAAAATGTCCCTCGGCAGAACTGCGTGCACAGAAGAGGAGACCCTACAAACCATTGCAATTTATGTTTCATACTGTACGCAAAGAGTGTACCAAGACCAATACTAACAGTATCTGTAATAAAAATTGCCTGATCAGTTAGTTTGAATAACATGGGCTCGAATCCCAAAATAACCGTTGGTCAAGGCATATAATATAAGAGCTGTTCCTCCTAAACCAACGAATGTCACAATCAGACTCTAGCCTTAAACAGGCTAAAAGTAATATGTTATTAAATATTGGCCGCTGACTGGTTAGTTTAAATTGCTCAGATTTAAATGGCAGCAATGAACCTTCTGGGAAGTCATCTAATGTTAGTAGCGCCAAAAAACGAATTTCTACCAAACTATAAGAATATCCAAAATAAACGGCTAATTAAATGCTAATTAAGTGCCCTATTCCCGAATTTTCCGCTCCTATAGTTTTCCCAAAATCGTGGGCGCAAGGAAAACAATTAACATTGTTTTATATGGGCGAAAAAATTAAAAAAAAGGGAAAAAACATTAAAACTTAAAACCGCAGAAAAATTGAAACTCCACCCAAACATTAACATAGATTAATGACTCTAGGGAAAAATTACTTCTGCATTTATGTATTCAAAAATTACTGTAAAAAAGCAATTAACATACGTTCTTACGGCCGAATAAACATCAAAATTGAATAACCTTAGAGGAAAGGTGTATTATTACAAATTTAAGTGGAAAAGATTACATTATGTGCATTAATATATAATGTTACTTATTGACAGGGAACGAATTTATATGGACTAAAAATATATGAATTATGTAAATACATACTCGTATGAAGTTATTTCCATCAAAATATGGAGTTAAGTATGGACCAGGGACCGAAAAGGTATTGAATATAGTAAAAATACCGTATTATACGGTTTTCCCATACCTTTTCAAATACCTTTATTCTTTTATACCGGTAAAATACCTCTATAGGACGTCTATACCGGTATGGACGTCCATAAAGGTTATACCGGTATTATACCGGTATTTCATGAAGAAATAAAAGCTACCATCCATACGTGTTGAAAAAATGAGTTATTTTAGTTAATATATCTAACAAAATGTTTATTAATCAAATAGCATTCATAATTGTTATTTATTGTTTAAATTATTATTTTGTATATATATATATATATATATATATATATATATATATACAACTGTAATTAAATTCTATTCTTATTATTGTAAATATTTTGTGTTCGGGAGTTTACGTTTTGCATACGTTGTATGTATTGAAAACCTCCCTTAATTTAAACTTCGGAAAAGTTGAAATATGAAATAATAATTATTGATTCCATTGAAGAGAACCTTTTTTTAGTGTCCTTCATCGAGTATCTCCCATCTGACCTGAGAGATGACCTAGCCTGTCTTTGTTGCACATGGAGAGGCTCAACGTATGCGCCGTGCCTGTAGGCGTAGGACCTTCTTCCCTCCCTGACCCCTCCTTCAGCGAACTGAGGAAGCGTTGACACCTTGAGATAATCACGAACACTCGGCTTTCAGGCCCAGTTTTGTTATTGTTCAAACATGATTTCCTTTTACTTAATTTCATAATTAAATCTTAATTATACATTAATAAATAGGGCTAAAATAAAATGTTATTTTCCTAGTTTATATAAAGGGTTTTATATATTTTGACTTTAACTGCAAATATTGAGAAAATTTGTAATAAAAGTAAATTATTATGTTATTATTATTACTATCATATTATTACTATTATTATTATTATTATTATTATTATTATCATTATTATATTATCATTATTACATTATTATTAGTAATACATTGCATGTGGCAAGGGTTCCTTCTACGCGGGTACCTTACATTGTAAATGCATCTGGAGGATCCACTTCGAAAGTGTTTCTTCCTTAATAATAAAATATATACTAACATTATTAATTAATATAAAGAGTTTATTAATATTACATTTTACTTTTTAATTAAATTAACATCTAATTTAAATAAATTTATAAATTAACAAACAAAATAATAAATTAATTTACACAAAGTTAATGCAAACATTAAAAATTTAATTAGTATTAATATTTAAAATATTTATTAAAATTAATTATTATATATACTATTAATATTTTTTTTTAATGAAATTTCTTAAATAATACATGGTGTAAATTAAACATGCTTCAATCATTAATTTGAATTAAACATAAAGCTTCTGTTTCCTCGTAAGAATAGTTAATATGTCTACTCGTATTAGCGTTAAATGTCAATTTTTAATATTTTTAGTTATAATTATGGTGCAGAATAAGTAAACTTGGTCACTGAAAAATTATTTTCGGAATGTTAGTGATGCGATCAAATTTAAGCAAATAATCGTATTTAGTGATAAACACAGTCGTGCATGAAGGAAGTTTGGTATGCGTGGAAGACTCATTTATGGATAAGAAGACACGTTTCTCCATTTTTATCGCTACTGGAAAGGACAAGATTTATACGGAGAATTCGATAGATTTTCAACACTATCACGTGTCGCCATCTGCGCCCGGACGTGAGGTCCAAGGTCAGCGAACGAGCTGTGTTGATGTCTGCTAAAGCCTGTTGGCTGGTCCCTCCTCGACGACAGAACTCGACGTCCCAGTCAACGGCAGAACTCGACCTAGCTAGAATATGTGTCGAAAATCCGCCACCTCGGGACTCGAACCTAGGACCTCCCAGTCAGAAACTCTGCCGTGTAAATAGTTGTTTCTCTGAGCCATCTCAGCGGAAAAATCACAATGAATTTCCCCAAATACCTGTATGATTCTATTGAAATACAGGTGTTTTCCTATGAAAATACCGGTATTTTGATAGAAGAATACCGGTATAATACCTTAAATAAAGTATTTACCGGTATAGACGTCGGATTAAGGTAAAATACCTCTAAAATACCGATATTTGACGTCTTATACCGTATTTTTAAAAAGTATTTTGAATAAAGGTATAATGAGGCAAAGGTATTCTATACCGGTATAAATACCTTTACCGCTATTATTTCGGTATTCGGTCCCTGGTATGGACTTAATAAGATAAAAAATGACTATGGTAAAATAGTATTTTGTTGTCTGTTTTTAAATCTTCGTATTTAAATTCTGAAATGTAACTTCTAATTTACGCTGGCTTAATGGAGAGATTAATAGAACTAGAGCCAACACATAGTATTCTGACTAGACTGTAACTGACATTGAGGGAGCTGTATAAGTTGAGTTTTGTTGTCCCATTCCTGTAATTCATGATAAATTCACCCAAACAGGTAGAGTTCAAATTTCTTCTCGTTTTTAAGTTTTATTTTTATTTATTTATTTAGTCAAAAACAGTAAAAACAGTATGTGATGTATGGGGAGAAAATCATTTTTTTGTTTTGTCTGCGAAAACAAAGTCAACTGTTTCTCTTTCTACAACCCTGAATTTTGAAATATCAATGCGGGAGTAGGTTTTTCCCAAGAACCGTTACGTCTTGCTAATGTTTGGATAGGGTTTTCAAATTTTATGTCAGGTTTTTTAGGTCATTGGTTCTTTTCCCGCAAGACCCAGTGTTAATTGTCTCTTTGTACAGCCCTGAATTTTGGAATATAAATGCGGGAGTAACATTTTTCCTAGAGCCGTTAATTGATTTTAATGTTTGGGTAGGTTTTCAAATTTTCTCTGGTTTTAAGTTTTAATGTTTTACTAAACGAGTGAGCAGCAAATTTTTTATTATAGATTACTGTTAGTATTTGTTTAGCACATTTGGCGTAAAGTAGTAATTATAATTGCCATGGTTTGGAAGGAGCGTCTCTCTTCCTTGCGCACAGCGTTCTGCCAAGGGTCATTTTGGGGATTCGAACCTATGTTATTCACACTAACCGGTGAGCTGTAAATTTTTTAATTATAGATTACTTTTGATATTCATTTAGGGCACATTTTGGCGTTGAGTATGAATTATAAATTTCAATGGTTTGGATGGTCTCTCTTCCTTCCGCACAGCGTTCGGCCGAGGTCCATTTTTGGGATTCGAGCCCATGGTACTCAAACCAAACGGTGAGCGGCAAAATTTTTTATTACAGATTACTTTTAGTATGGTCTATGGTACATTTTGGCGTTGAGAATGAATGAATTGCAATGCTTGAAAGAGCGTCTTTCTTCCTTACGCACAGCGTTCTGCCGAGATTCATTTTGGATTCGAGCCGCATGTACTCAAACTAAACGGTGACAGCAATTTTTTTATAACAGATTCCTTTTAGTATTGGTCTATGAGTACATTTTGGCTTAGAGTATGAATTATTATTTGATGGTTTGGAGGAGCGTCTCTTCGTTGCGTGGCGTTCTGCCGAGAGTCATTGGGATTCGAACCATAGTTATCTCACTAACCGTAAGCGTAAATTTTTAATTATAGATTACTTTTATATTCATTTAATAGAATATTGCGTAGAGTTGAATTATAAATATCGATGGTTTGAAGGAGCGTCTCTCTTCGTTTAGCAGCGTTCTGCCTTTGTCATTATGAGATTCAACCCATGTTATTCATTCTAAGCAGTGAGGTATTTTAAATTACAGATTACTTTTAGTATTTCTTTAGGGCACTTTTGCGTAGAGCATGATTATAAATTTTCAATTGTTTGGAAGGAGCTCTTTCCTTCGCACAACGTTCTGTAGTTCTTTTAGGATTCGATCCCAAGGTACTGTAACTAAACGTGAGCGAAATTCTGTTATTACAGATTACTTTTAGTATTTGTTTAGCACATTTTGGCGTAAAGTAGTAATTATAAATTGCCATGGTTTGGAAGTAGCGTCTCTTTCCTTCCGCGCGTTCGGCATGGTTCATTTGGATTCGATCCCAAGTCTTTACTAAAACGGTGAGCGAAATTCTGTTATTACAGTTACTTTTAGTATTTGTTTAGGGCATTTTGGCGTAAAGTAGTAATTATAATTTGCCATGGTTTGAAGCAGCGTCTCTCTTCCTTCCGCACAGCGTTTGGCCGCGAGTTCATTTTTGGATTCGATCTTAAGGTACTCTAACTAAACGGTGAGCAAATTCTGTTATTACAGATTACTTTTAGTATTTGTGAAGGCATTTGTGTAACGTAGTAATTATAAATTCATGGTTTGAAGCAGACGTCTCTCTCCTTCCGCACAGCGTTCGCGCGTTCATTTTTTGGGATTCGATCCCAAGGTACTCTAACTAAACGGTGAGCGGCAAATTCTGTTATTACAGATTACTTTTAGTATTTATTTAATTTATTTGTTAACGTAATTATAAATTGCCATGGTTTGAAGCAGCGTCTCTCTTCCTTCCGCACAGCGTTCGCCGCGGTTCATTTTTGGATTCGATCCCAAGGTACTCTAACTAAACGGTGAGCGGCAAATTCTGTTATTACAGATTACTTTAGTATTTTGTAGGGCACATTTTGGTGTAACTAGTAATTATAAATTGCCATGGTTTGGAAGCAGCGTCTTCTTCCTTCCGACAGCGTTCGGCTGGTTCATTTTTGGGATTCGATCCCAAGGTACTCTAACTAAACGGTGAGCGGCAAATTCTGTTATTTCAGATTACTTTAGTATTTGTTTAGGCACATTTTGGCGTTAAGTAGTAATTATAAATTGCCATGGTTTGGAAGCAGCGTTTCTTTTCCTTCCGCACACGTTCGGCGCGGTTCATTTTTGGGATTCGATCCCATGGTACTCTAACTAAACGGTGAGCGGCAAATTCTGTTATTTCAGATTACTTTTAGTATTTGTTTAGGGCACATTTTGGTGTTAAGTAGTAATTATAAATTGCCATGGTTTGGAAGCAGCGTCTCTCTTCCTTCCTGCGTTCAGCCGCATGTTCATTTTTGGGATTCGATCCAAGGATACTTAACTAAACAGTGAGCGCAATTCTGTTATTACAGATTACTTTTAGTATTTGTGTGGGCACATTTTGGTGTAACGTAGGTAATTATAAATGCCATGGTTTGAAGCAGCGTCTCTCTTCCTTCCACCAGCGTTCGGCCAGAGTTCATTTTTGGATTCGATCCCAAGGTACTCTAACTAAACGGTGAGCGGCAAATTCTCTTATTTCAGATTACTTTTAGTATTTGTTTAGGGCACATTTTGGCGTAAAGTAGTAATTATAAATTTCCATGGTTTGGAAACAGCGTTTCTTTTCCTTCCGCACAACGTTCTGCCGAGGAATTTTGGATTTGAGCCCTCGATTTTGGGAAAACTATAGAGGAAAATTGGGAATAGAGCACTTAATTAGCATTTAATTAGCGTTATTTTGAATATAGTTTGGAAGAGATTCGTTTCTAGGCGCTGCCACTTTAGACTAAAGCTAGCAGCGCCCACGAGGAAAACTATAAGAGCGGAAAATTCGGGAATAGAGCACTTAATTAGCATTTAATTAGCCGTTAATTTTGGATATAATTTGGTAGAGATTCGTTTTTGGGCGCTGCTAACTTTAGATGGCTGCGTGGCTCGCTGCTGCCCGCGCTACTCACCGTTGAGGACATGCACGGCGACGGTGGCAGCTGCGAGGCGGCCCACGGCGCACGTGTAGTTGCCCGAATGCGCACGGGAGGCGCGCGGGAGGCGAAGCGTTGACGTCACGGAACCCGCCGCCCCCGCGCCGGAGCTCGCGTTGCTGCTGAATTCAGAACCTCACTCGAGGACACTTCTTTTCATTCCTTTACATAGACCGTCTAAGGGCCGTATTTATAACCCTCTGTCAGGGCCCTGCCAGGCTCGGCTGGCTGCTAGTGTTCGGTTTTGCGATTTATGAACGGCCCCCAGCTCATTCCAGTCACCCCTTGAGCTCCTAGCAAGCCCCTAGATGGCAGGCCACTAAGAGCTCTGCTGGCAGAGCTTCATAAATACGACCCCCAGTCTACTTACACTTTAAATGTTTATTAACATGCGCATCCATTAATATATGCACCACCCCAAACGCGTTTACTGGTTCTAATGATTGAGCGGGCTTTTTGCCACCGATCGATCATTAGAACCAGTTAATGAACGTGGTACATACGAGATTTTATTTTTTACACAATTTTAATTATTCGTATGTACTTACTTACTAATTAATTGAATGATAACTTGACTCGGTTTTTGTTTTCATATATGCTTCCCATAATTCCGCCCATAAGAGATCATTAAGCATTATTAAAATGTTTTCATGTTTTGCTCGTAACCACAACCTCTCGATTTAGTTAAGTTATGCAGTATATATCGAGCTGTGTATCGAAGACATTAACAAGCAAAATGTATTAGTGAAAAATTAAAACTATTAACATTACATATTGTTGCCTCCTGCCGTGAGTTCCTCATCTGAGGAATTTTTAATGCAGATGAATCAAGAGGGGGGAAGAAGGATGAGAAAATGTTTGAACAAATGATACCTTAAGATTCTTACACGGTTATGATTTCTTCACTAACTTGTTTGGTGCAAAATTCAATGTGTAAACGTTCATCGATATGTGCAGGTCATTAGGCTAAAAGTGAGTTCGCTCAAAATTTGAGTAAATATGAAGAATTTAAATATATACGTGCTTTAAATCAAAGATCATCATTTTAGAGAGAATATGAAGGACTAGGGAACGCGCACGCGACACGCTCACGCCCTGCCTCTGCACTGCCCTGCACTGCCTGCACTGCACCTGCACTACTGACCCACCGCACCTGCACACACTATCACACACACACAACACACACACACACACACACACACATATATATATATATATATATATATATATATATATATATATATATATATATACTTATTTTTTCAAAAATATGTAAGAAAAAATAGGAAATATGTGAAATAAATATTCGTTATAATGTTTACATTTCCATTCTTCAAGCGTTTTCCGAGCAGAGTATGTTGCCGATCAGAACTTTACACGGATTCAGAGAGGTTGAATGAAAGTTTTACATCTACTGCAACATTTATTCGCTAGTTTCTTCCGAAACATAATACTTTCGTATTATATACAATGTTGTGTACAAGGAGTCGGAGCTCAAGTGAATAGTATTGTGCAGCCTGTGATAGAAGGGGGGGGGGTAAAGGGAGCATACTCCCACCCAAACTCCAGAAAAGGGATAAGACAATGATCTGAATTTTTATCGAGTTACGCATGGGGTCTATGAAACACGAGTAAGCAGTGGTGGAAGTTCCTTCTGCTTCACATACTACATTCGCTCATCGTTGATCACGACTACGCTGTTTCCTTCAAGAAGTGGGGCGGGGGGAGATAAGTTTGGTAATTAAGAGTGATTGTCCGGCGTTAATACATTGCGTATTTTTTAAGTATTTCAGTAACTAAGTTAGTTTTCAAAAAACATCTGAGCATCACAAGAAAAGGAACATTAATTTTAACAATGATACATAATGCATTATTTACCATTTGGACTGTATAAATAAGTATAATCAACTTGTAACAACTATTGTACTACAGCTTCCGGGTCAATGACCCCCATCTCGATCAGGTTTTCGTCCAGTTTCCCTGATCCATTGAGCAAATGCTGAGATGGCCCCTTGTTTTGCTTCTGGACATAAATGTAACTTCATTTTCTGTGCACGTCTTCTAGAATTCAGTGGGAAATACAATTATTTAAATTATCGTTTCCATGTTGTCGCGGCAGGAAGTAATAAGAGCCAAAATTTATTGCTTATTTATCTTTGAAAATAGATTTTATTAAATGGGAGTTTTTTTGTTTTTTTTTCTCCCTTTCAAAATTGAAAATTTATTGCTTATTTATCCTTTAAAATAGATTTTATTACATGGGAGTTTTTTTTCTCCCTTTCAAAATTCAAAATTTATTGCTTGTTTATCCTTGAAAATAGATTTTATTACATGGGAGTTTTTTTGTTTTTTTTTCTCCCTTTCAAAATTCAAAATTTATTTTTAACTGTTTTTTGCGTAAAATAAATAATAAATAAACATATATTTCGAACATCGCAAATGAAATGTTCATTTTCGCCCTATAACTATATTAAAATGTAACGAAATATGTAGCAATAAATATAATATGTAAAAATATGTCATTGTACCAAAATATGTAAAATAAAAATGGTTTCAATTCGTTCAGAATGTCGTGTTAATCTAAAAAATATTTGTGAGTGTAGGTATCTTGTCCCTGTAAAAATGTGTATTTACAAGAAAATCCGTTCCCTAATAATAACCATTGGCTTATCGCTTATTACTACTATTGTAGTAGTGACATGTACAGCAATTGATGTGTACATGTACTTTTTGTGAAACGTATAGATGATATTTTCCCTGAACATGATTGTTTGTGTTTGGTCCTTAATCTGTTCCACTTCATCCGAGAACTGTTTCTATTTCGCTTGTCTGGAGAAAATAGTTTTCAAAAGTGCCATAAAGAAAGAAAGAAGTGAAGAACTAGAACACACTTAAGACAACCAGGAATTAAATATTCTTTTTTAAAAATAATATATTCATAAATTATTACAAAGTTATCTCGCTATCGCTTCGGTTTACAACATTCGGTCGCATAGTATCTATATTATATTAATTCAGTAATAATACACAATAATATATGTGT